>JAJAGP010000266.1:0-148188 GCA_025084515.1 Ancistrus triradiatus | reverse complement strand
TTTTGCTATTGACCAAATACTTATTTTCCACCATGATTTACAATTAAATTATTTAAAAATCCTACAATGTGATTTCCTGGATTTTTTTTTCTCATTTTCTCTCTCATAGTTGAAGTGTAGCTATGATGAAAATTAGAGACCTCTCTCATTTTTCTAAGTAGGAGAACTTGCACAATTAGTGACTGACTAAATACCTTTTTGCCCCACTGTATATTTATATATAATATATATTATTTTACATTTGCTTTCAAAGTGACTTGTGTTCTGCACCCCAAAAACCCAATCCATGTAAAACATATTTACAGACATACAGATGCATAATCATATAAATAAGCTCTATGATGCCATATCTTAAATATCATACCAACTGTCCAGTCACCTACATTTACTACTAACAGAAAGTTCAAAGACTTGTATGGCTAAAAACTGACACAGACAGACAACTTCAGCTGTGTGCTATTAAAAGCACATAATTCTCAACGCATTGGTGGAGCTGCAGTTCAGAGTTGATTTGTGGGGAGAGCTGTTTGGAAAAAGGACACTAAAGGTCTTCTAACTTTTATAATCTGTAAGTAACACAGAGCAGTAAAATACTCCATGTCTGCATGCATTGCAGCGTGTGTTGTATCGATACATATTGATTACTAAATATTGGAGTTACCGTGTTATGGCTGCGATTTCAAATCTTTAGCAGTACTCTTCATTGGCTTGGCCATTTGACTTAACTGTAGGTAATGGAAACTGTGCCTAACTGACATTCCTGCTATTTGTGTTTGGAATATCTTTTGAATATATATATATATATATATATATAGCTCACTAAGCTAATCATTGTACAAGGGGTTTCTGGACACAAGCCTTCCCCTGGATTTACTGAATATACTTTAGCGATTTCTTACAATCCATGCTTTGTTTATTAGGTCATCAACGTTATAAACAATATGATCTGAATATCTGTATTGCCCTGTTTTTCATAATAGGTTTAACACTAACCAAATTGGTTGAAATTTACATTGAAGAAAAACATGGATACAAATAAGAGTGCGGTAAGAAACTCTTAAAGTATTTAAGAGTACTACTATATTGAGTAAAATAAAGTGCTTTACTTTATCATCTCTTTCAGAATACAAGCATGACCGGAACAGTTTTGCTGGTGTCTGTTGCGGTGGTGATCATCACAGGACTTTTCTATGTATATGGAGTACTGGTCCAACTGCTGAGTAAAACACCTGTGCAAAACAAAGTAGTGTTAATTACAGATTCATTATCATCGATTGGCAAAGGTATGTGTTGTACTAAGTAAGGAAGTACTAAGCAACAAGTTTTGAAATTGATTATTAATGAACCTGTAGTTATTGAGTTCTTTTGTCATTTGAGAGTGTGCGAAGCTATTCCACAAGCGAGGAGCCCGGCTGATCCTTTGTGGGACGGACTGGGAGAATCTTGAAGCTCTTGGAAACCAGCTGGTGGATGATTCAGATCCTACTTTGGTGAGTAGAAAATGACAGGATAGATTACAACAACCAGCACGTAGTAAACACTAGTTTAGTAAACAGTTCCCCCATCTTTGTATTAGTCCATTCATACAAATTAACTTCTAAGTCATGAAACATTGCAATTTTGCTTCTCTAGTACGGTGGTACCTTGGTTTTCATCATTAATTTGTTTCAGAAGGCTTGTCAAGAACCGAAAACAATGAGTACCGAGCACATTTTTCCCATAAGGAATAATGTAAATTGAATGAATCCCTTTCAGACCCCCAGAAAATCCACAGTGTATAAGGTATTACAGTGGTGCTTGAAAAGTTTGTGAACCCTTTAGAATTTTCTATATTTCCGCATAAATATGACCTAACACATCATCGGATTTTCACACAAGTCCTACAAGTAGATAAAGAGAACCCAGTTACACAAATGAGACAAAAATATTATACTTGGTCATTTGCTTATTGAGGAAAATGATCCAATATTGCATATTAGTGAGTGGCAAAAGTATTCGAACCTTTGCTTTCAGTATCTGGTGTGACACACCTGTGCAGCAATAACTGCAACTAAATGTTTCCTGTAACTGTTGGTCAGTCCTGCACATCGACTTGGAGGAATTTTAGCCCATTCTTCCATACAGAACAGCTTCAACTCTGGGATGTTGGTGGGTTTCCTCACATTAACTGCTCGCTTCAGGTCCTTCCACAACATTTTGATTGGATTAAGGTCAGGACTTTGACTTGGCCATTCCAAAACATGAACTTTATTCTTCTTTAACCATTCTTTGGTAGAACGGCTTGTGTGCTTAGGGTCGTTGTCTTACTGCATGACCCACTTTTTCTTGAGATTCAGTTCATGGACAGATGTCCTGACATTTTCCTTTAGAATTCTCTGATATAATTCAGAATTCATTGTTTCATCAATGATGGCAAGCTGACCTGGCCCAGATGCAGCAAAACAGCCCCAAACCACGATACCACCACCATGTTTCACAGATGGGATAAGGTTCTTATGCTGGAATGCAGTGTTTTCCTTTCTCCAAGCATAACGCTTTTCTTCTAACCAAAAAGTTTCTATTTTGGTCTCATCCGTCCACAAAAACATTCTTCCAATAGCCTTCTGGGCTTTTCCACGTGATCTTTAGCAAACTGCAGACGAGCAGCAGTGTTCTTTTTGGAGAGGCAGCGGCTTTCTCCTTGCAGCCCCTGCCATGCACACCATTGTTGTTCAGTGCTCTTCTGATGGTGGACTCATGAACATTAATATTAGCCAATGTGAGAGAGGCCTTCAGTTACTTAGAAGTTACCCTGGGGTCTTTTGTGACCTCGCCAACTATTACACGCCTTGCTCTTGGAGTGATCTTTGTTGGTCGACCACTCCTGGGGAGGGTAACAATGGTCTTAAATTTCCTCCATTTGTACACAATCTGTCTGACTATGGATTGGTGGAGTCCAAACTCTTTAGAGATGGTTTTTGCAGCCTGATGAGCATCAACAACTCTTTTTCTGAGGTCCTCAGAAATCTCCTTTGTTCGTGCCATGATACACTTCCACAAGCATGTGTTGTGAAGACCAGACCTTGATAGATCCTTGTTCTTTAAATAAAACAGGGTCCCCACTCACACCTGATTGTCATCCCATTGATTGAAAACATATCTAAAACATCTAATTTCACCTTCAAATTAACTGCTAATCCTACAAGTTCACATACTTTTGCCACTCACTAATATGTGATATTGGAGCATTTTCCTCAATAAATAAATGACCAAGTACAATATTTTTGTCTAATTTGTTTAACTGGTTCTCTTTATCTACTTGTAGGACTTGTGTAAAAATCTGATGATGTTTTAGGTCATATTTATGCAGAAACTTTCAAGCACCACTGTATATTCATTAATGGAGTTGTATTGTACAGGTGCTCCCTGATTTACGAAGGGATTGCATTCTGAGAAATCCATCTTTAGTTAAATGTTTCATGAACCAATGAGTTTAATATAGTCTATACTGTATCATAGCGGAGCCAACCTTATTGTTTAAAACACTTATATAATAACCTACAGTTGGCCAAAATCATTAACACAATGCTTGTTTTGTAATAAACTGTTGAAAATCTAATGTAATTTAGTGAGTAATGGATTGAAAATGAAAATTTAAAGCAAAACACTTACTCTATTGGTGAACTCAGGGCACTTGCATAACTGCTAATGAGAACTGCTCAGCCTAAGCGGCAAGTTTCTTTTCAGTTGGCTGCCATTAACCATTTTAGGACCCATGGGGACTTATTTGCACATCTTCACTGAGAAACACCTGTTGTGAAACTGAATCACTGTGTACTGAATCATGAATCGAGTTTCAGCTGGAACAAGTCGCTCGGCTCTACTCATACAAGTTTAAGCAAGTGCACTGAGTACCGATAAACGACAAAGTCAAAATGTGTTGAGAACCAAATTCGACGAAAAAAGTGGTCGAAAACCGAGTACCACTGTATTTGTTTATACTTTTTCTGGCTTTAACAACCCCAATTCTGTCAGGCAGGGATTCAGCCAGTGTGTTTATATCAATTTCTTGTTTTTTTCCAACTCTTTCATTAACTGGGTACGCAAATTAGCTACAGGTTATGAGTTCCAAACTTCAGCTTTCTTTGATGGATGTTGCTTTACCATACCAGATGTGATAACACCATTTTCCATGCTTGAGACATTGTCACATGATTTGAGGAACATATGGATTGAGAAACTTGAAGATGGAAGCCTCCTGGTGAGGCGGAATACAGACAACATGCATGTCGATTTTCCTGGTGAGCGTTGTGACCCGATAAGGTTCTTCCAGCCTGGGGACACATACTCAGTGAATCATCAGAACCATAAGAACCAAGGACAGTCAGCAGTGGAAACCATTGCTACCAAATGAGCATCTCAGGTTCGTATCTCACCACTGGCAAGGAGAAGACTACTTCTTGGATTGTGTGATGGTTCCACCACGCAGTTTGTGTCTGTGTAACATGAATGTCCCCCATATTGAGTCACCATGCTCTCCAAGACAGCAGGCAAGTTGATTGTCAGTCTTCAGCCTCACCTCTATCTGAGTTCTAAGGTCTTAGGGGTCAGTTCTTTGATTGTGCAAATAGACCAGGGCTGCCTCCTCATGACATGTCCACATTCTGTCCTATTTTATTCTGTCCGTTTGCTGTAACTCATATTGATCTACATATTGAATAGTGTGATTAAGAAAACAGAGTTGTTACTTATGTTTAACTGAGTGTATTTATGATTAACTTCTCTAACATTGCTCAGCAGTTCCAGTGTAAATTAAATGAATTTAATGTGCTCAAACATACATTTCCAGACATTCCCACCTAAGCTAATTGAGCTGGACTTCTGTGACATGGGGACCTTGTCAGAGGTCCTTTCAGACGTACTGGACTGTTACGGCTATGTGGATGTTCTCATCATCAACAGCAGCATGAAAGTGAAGGCCCCTGCCCAGTCCCTGTCTCTAGAAATGGACAAGATGGTTATGGATGTCAATTATTTTGGACCAGTAACACTGGCCAAAGGTAAAGGGCAATCTGCAACACAGTGTCTCAGTCATTTCAGAGTTCAATTTATAAAATGGTACATCAAAACTCCTTTTAATAGATTATTATAATTTCAGGTGTTTTGCCCTCGATGATCTCCAGACGATCTGGTCACATTGTTCTGGTTAGCAGTATTCAGGGGAAACTGGCTATTCCTTTCCGAACCACCTGTGAGTTTGTGTAATGGAAGTAATTTTATTAAGGGCATAAAATACATTTAAAAAAATTAAATACAACTAAATATTCAAAGTTTTAAAATATTCTGCTATTTGGACCATTCTAAGTCAGAGATTACTTTGTTCTTATGTATATTGGACCATTTTTAATGTTTCCATCGAGTTTCCATTTTCAAATTGTAATATATGTTGTTCTGGAAGGTTGTTCTTTTAAAATATGTCAGTACCATAATATAACTTAATTAAATAAGTTATATAGGATAGTATTCATTTTTAGAAGGTTTCAAATCAAGTAAAATAATTACACAAAAAAATATTAAAGCCCAATTAGGCCCAAAAATCTTCAATTTATATATGTATGTGCATATATATACTGTATATATACACATACAGTGTAGTTTTGGTAGTGACTGCACTGTTTTGGTTGTAACCTCAGTGTGTATTTGCAAGGTTGTTTCATGTCCTCTCAGTCTTTTTGATTACTCTTAACTCGGGCCTTATGTTGGAGATATAACAAACACAGACATTTTATGATCAGTTAAATGTAGCAGTTAATTATTAAAGACATAACAGCTGTTCCCATAATCCACATCCATTTATTTGAATTGACAAACATTGCAATTCAGCTGCCACTAAAGTAAAGCCATCCAGCTTATTACAGATGTGGAATAGATCCACTGGATTTTAGACTAAAATCCTTTTGCTTTGGGTAACCGTATGGTTTAATTGTTTATTTTATTAAACTGGACAGTTAATTCCATTTTGTCAATACTAAAACAAACATGTTACTACGTAACTTTTGTTTTGGTAGTAACTGATTCAAAGAGAAGATTTTAGCTCATTTGAAGCACAACTCAGCTAGGATGGTCAGTAGGCTAAATGCCTATCGAATGCAACTTTAAAGAGCCGTACACACACAAGATCATAAAATATAAAACACTACAAAGTTTACTTAATTGCTTTACATCTGTACTTGGATGTACATTGATATTCAGACTTTGGGACTCTCAAAACTCCTGAGCAAGTGGCCATGAGAGCAGGGGTGCAATCTCACTTCCTGGTCTAAAAGGGTGTTATATTATGTTCTATTTATTATATTATTATTTTATTTATTATATTTTTTCAATTTTACAATATTCTTTATTTTATGTATTATTTTTGGCTTCTGTCTATTAAACCATTTGTATTCTGATCAATTTAATATTAATCGAATTAAATTCATACGTTCTAGGCTGCCTAAGGAGGTTGGTTCCCTTTTTGAGTCTTGGTCCTAGCAAGGTTTTTCCTTGCCACTGTCACCCTAGGGTTTTTTTTTTCTTCTGAGCTTTTAACCAGTCATTTTGCACCAAACAGTTGGAAACATTTTTACTCTTCCTCATGATGCGTGAAAAATGAAGCTAGATTAAATTAAGCTGACCTCATCCTCTTAATGTTTTAGATGCTGCCTCCAAACATGCGGTGCAGGCCTTCTTTGACTGTCTGAGAGCCGAGGTACAGGAGTTTGGCATTTCTGTTAGCAGCATCAGCCACACCTTTATAAAACCTTCATCAATCAAAGGAAACACCACAAGCAACTCTATCCTGTCAGGTAAGGTTGGTTTGCTAAGTTTAAAATGTGTAAATCTTTTCAAGTTGTATGTGATCTCATATGAGTTCTCATTGGAATTTGCAGTATTGACAGGAAACAATCATGGTGTCTCACTGGAGGAGATAACAGATGCTATATTGAGAGCTTTGAGGTGCAAGAAGAAGGAGATCATCATGGCCCACTTCATTTCAAAAGCAGCTATCCATGTCCGCTCTCTCTTCCCCAATCTGTTCTTCGCAGTAATGGGAGCAGGAGTAAAGAAAGTTGCAGTTGTGGAGCATGTACAGTGAAATGTGGCTGGGAAGATAAGAACCTAAGTACCGTTTCCCAGTGCACAGTTTGATCAGTGATGGGCGATTTGTGAATTATTCATACTTTTTACCATTTCTAGGTCAATCTATTCAAGATAGTATTTTTTCATACAGGTTTGTTGTAAAAATTAAATTGTAGTACTATACACAACTACATCTGCATCCCACTGATTAACTGAAAGAATCAAACCAGCAAATTTGGTTCACTTCAATAATGATTGAATCACTGAACTTGCTCGACATGGCAATAATTCTAATGTATTAGAGAAGAAAGTTTTCTTTTTAACTGAAATCTATAAACAGTTGGAAAATAATAACTGAGTACAGTTTCAAAATGCGTTTGACTCATGAAATTCATGCTTATCAGTGATGTGTGATTCATGAATTCATTGTGTTTTCTCTGTATAACTGAATATGTTTAAATGTTTTGCACAGTTTTATACAGATATCACAAACATGTAGATAATATTACTGCATTACAGAAATCACTGTATGAGCATGTAGTTCACATTTTATTATACAAACAAACATTTCTAAACCCCACTGGTGAACTGAAAGAATCAAACTGGAAAAGTTCGTTCATTCGAAGGAATCGAAACACTAAACTTACTTGAAATGCAAACCAATCATTGTAGTGTTTTCGAGAACAAATCACACATAGCTGTATATTATAGTATTATTTAATTACAGAAATCATTGTTAGTATGTAGTTGACATTTTGTTATAAACAACATTTCTGCATATCACTGGTGAATTGACAGGATTCATTTCATTTCAGGATTCACTTAAACCGGTGATTCGAAATGACTGAACTGACTCGTAATGCCAGTCATGCATTGTTATGTCTGTTACTTCGGGGAAAACACAAATGGTTTCTGCTGTTCCAGACGTAAAATTAGTTATGATTGTTTTATTTTGACGGCTTAGAGAATAAACTTAATTTTACTTAAGCTTTCACGTTGTGTTACTCGGAAGAACTCCGCCATCGTGTGTACCAGCTTTGCACCAGATAATCTTGATCGAAGAGTGCGCATATATTCGGGACATTACCGTAAACATTCTTTAAGCGAATCGAAATACGAGGAAACTGCCACTATGATTATTGCCATTCAAAAATGGGGTAAAGAAAAATCTGAGTATAACAAACACAGTGCAGACCTTGTAGTCATGCAAAACGCTGCATGTAGATCCTAACTTGTTTTTTCTTAATTCAGCAGCCTTTAACACACTGCTGCTGAAAATAGCTTGCAAACGCTCCATGGTCTGAAGGTAAAGATCTGAATATACGCGCACCAATTCAAACCCGGTAGTGGTTTCACTACTCTTGAGAACTGTTTTTTTTCTTCTGGACGTTTAGTCTATGAATACAGATTATACTGTGTAATAAACAATGGCACTATACACCATATTGCCTCGAAACTGCTTGTGTAAAAGAGCACAAACGCTGAGGAAAATTAAATTAACCGTTTCTCTATGCTGTGCTCTGAGCACAGAAACATATCGTGTCCTTCACGACAGACAACAACAGCGCTTCACTGTCAGACTGCAGGGAGGCGGTGAGGAGATGTTACAGAGTATATTATATTACGTTTCTTAAATACATATGTGCCAGCTATATAAAGTAAAACTTTATACGGCTGTTTGTGCGTTTTTGTTTGTAAATTCTCAGGTACAGTGGACAATGCGGTGCTAAAATACACTCACGGGAACGATAAACACGTGCATTTGTTATCGACAGAAGTTCCTGAGGCTTACAGAGGTCAGGGTGTAGCAGCAAGTCTTGCCAAGGTAAATGTTCTCTTTTGTGTGTTAATAATGCAGTTTGAAGGTTATAATCAGGTCAGAGAATGAATTTTTGGATTCTGTATGACCCATTTGTCTAGCAACCACATATTTTGGTTGCATCATTCATTATCTACATGTTGTGCAGAGTTTCCCCTCTCCCCACTCCCCCCTGGCCTGCGCTCACACTGCTTCAAACGTTCTGTGCCTGAGCAATTGTAAAGATACTTTATAGATGCTCACACAGCACAATGGGCTTCATGGTTGTACTTTACGGAGTTTTTGGACTTGTTTTGGGTGCACCTCTCATACACCTTATAAAGAAAATGATGGGTTACGCTTTGTGCGCCGCACATATAAGAAGATCTATTCTTAAGAGGCAGCTATGTGCCAGCGCGTCCATGACTAGTCCAATAGTAAGGTGGGCAATATGACAATATTTTATCGTATCATGATAAATTTTTTTTATTGTGACAGACAGTATGCTTTCTGAGCATATTGAAGATGTCGTCAGTGACCAGCTGCATGTTTCATTACAAAGAGTCTAATTAGTCCTGTTCAATTCGATGAAGTGCAGCGTGTTTTAAATAAAAAATAGTAAAAAGAAAAAGTATGGGATAATATTTGAATAGTAGTTTTTAAGAATGTGTCACTAGTGCTGCATTTTGTCTGCGATCACATGTATCATAATAAATATCTTGTATCATGAAAATGCCTTTAAATATTGTGATGTAATATTTTTACCATATCGCCCATCCCTAAGTACAGTCCTCATTTGGTTAATTGTGATTTATTCCATTTAAGCCCCCTGTCTGAATCCATAAACTTTGCATTCATCTCAACTCTCTGACTCAACCTTTCAGTCCACAAAAAATATTTTTTTTCTCTCCAGAAACCAAAGGTTTACCATTTTAGATGGAAAATTCCAGTGCATCCCTTAAAGGCAAATGTTTGTGTGTATTTTATTCGCAGTCTAGAAAAATGAACCTGATTTTAACCTCTTTCCTTTCATCCTTGCAGGCTGCACTGGACTTTGTTGTGGAAGAAAAACTAAAAGCAAGCATCTCTTGCTGGTATATCAAAAAATACATGAATGAGAATCCACATCACGGTTACCAAAAACATATTAAAGACTCGATATAGATGTTCTGTGGTCACTATAAATCAGTGTGCCCACATGTGCTGGTGCAAATTTATAACACCCTTCATTGAAATGACCTTCTGTCCGTAATTGCCATGCTATAACAAAACAGAATTACCACTACATTGGAAGTGCATCCTGTGTACTTGTTTGCTGTGAACTGAAAGCATTGAAATATCACTGGAAGACCTTTCCAACCGTATGTAATACTGTGGCACAGAAATGTATTGTACTATAAATATTTGGGATATACCAGTCTGAAGTGTGGTGATATTGATGAGATAGGACACTGATGTCACTGATGTCAAGAATTCAAATTAGTGAAAGCTTACATCCAGGTGGCTCAATTACTTTGTCCATTGGATGCTGTGGTGGCCTAGCGGTTAAGATACTGGACCAAGGGCCAGCAGGGTTCAAATCCCACCTCTGTCAAGCTGTTGGGTCCTTGAGCATACAGTGGGGCAAAAAAGTATTTAGTCAGCCACTGATTGTGCAAGTTCTCCTACTTAGAAAGATGAGAGAGGTCTGTAATTTTCAACATAGGTACACTTCAACTATGAGAGGCAAATGAGAAAAAAATCAAGGAAATCACATTGTAGGAGTTTTAAATAAGTTAATTGTAAATCATGGTGGAAAATAAGTATTTGGTCACCCACAAACGAGCAAGATTTCTGGCTCTCACAGACCTGTAACTTCTTTAAGAAGCTCTTCTGTCCTCCACTCGTTACCTGTATTAATGGCTTTTTGGTAAAAACTCAACTCGTCATGTTTGGAGGAAGAAGACTGCTGAGTTGCATCCCAAGAACAGCATACCTATTGTGAAGCATGGGGGTGGAAACATCATGCTTTGGGGCTGTTTTTCTGCACAGGGGACAGGACGACTGATCCGTGTTAAGGGAAGAATGAACGGGGCCATGTATCATGAGATTGTAAGCCAAAAGCTCCTTCCATCAGTGAGAGCATTGATGCTGGAACGCGGCTGGGTCTTCCAGCATGACAAAGATCCCAAACACACCGCTCGGGCAATGAAGGAGTGGCTCCGTAAAAAGCCTACATTTCAAGATCTTGGAGTTGCTTAGCCAGTCTCCAGACCTCATCCCCATAGAAAATATTTGGAGGGAAGTTGAAAGTCCGTGTTGCCCAGCGACAGCCCCAAAACATCACTTCTCTAGAGGAGATCTGCATGGAGGAATGGGCCAAAAAAAAATTTTTTCTCATTTTGTCTTTTATAGTTGAAGTGTACCTATGATGATAATTACAGATCTCTCTCATTTTTCTAAGTAACTTGCACAATCAGTGACTGACTAAATACTTTTTAGCCCCACTGTAGTTGTGTCCCTTTTCCCACAGTATGCTCGGATTGTAAGTCGATCTGGATAAGGGCGTCTGATAAATTACATGAATGTAATGTAATGTAATTTCTGTGAGGGTCAGCATTGTCTGATACTGACTCGTTTAGGAAGCTCAGGGACACTGGAGTTGGAAGGAGTTATAATTTACTTTCATCTCACCCATTAACTTTGTGGCTTTCTCATTTGTATCTCTTATCCCCATCTGTATCCCTTATTGAAAGTTAATAAACATCTGCTTCTTATCTAAAACCAGTCATTCACTCATTCACGTTGATGTGAGCTGGTATTCTGGACAGAGATTAAAGCGATTCCTGATCTTCATTTCCCTTTCAACATCTGAAATAAGCTTTGACCACGATTATGCCGTGATTTTTTTTAAAACAGATTTTACAGTTCAGTTGTGCCATTGACATGTGTTTATAGACTTACAGGCCTGGTGAATGAACTGATGCACTTTTTAACCACCAGAAAGTAAATTATGTCCTCAAATATTCTTCATGTGCCAATGAAATATCAGTAGAACATAGGTGTGATGCAACACATGCTAAGTCAAAATGAAGAAGTTATTGTTCTTGAATCAAACAACAAGGTTGCAGGCTAAACACAATAGCCAGGTAAACAGCAGCTCTCTAACACATTCCAGGACAGGATTTTTCCAGCCAAGTATGAGCAAACAAAGTGCCTTCTAAAGGCAACCGATTGGGACTTTGAAAGTGGCTTTCAAAAACCAGAAAAGGATTGTTCACTAATTATGTATAAACAAACAGCTTTTAAAACGTCTCAAATAGTTTGAATAATTAATTCTCAGTAAACAAAATAGCATTCTAAATTACTGCAGAACAGGATAAACAAACAATTACAAGTAAACAGATTACTTCTAAAGCATTCCAAAAAAAGTGAAATAACAAACTTTTGAGCAAACAAAGTGCTTTCAAAAACAATAAGAAAAGACCTTTCTAAAACATTCCAGAAAATTTGAGTAAGACAAATGTATCCTAAAGGTTGTATACAGTATATAGACAAAAGTTGGTGGACACCCATAAAATGACATCCAAAAAAATGGATATTAGTATAGAGTTTGCCCCCACTCTTGCTGCTACAACAGCCTTTGTTTTTCTGAAAGGGTTTTCCACTAGATTTTGGAACATGACTGTGAGTTCAGCTTCTGATGTCAGACAATAAGCCCTGGCTCACTTTTGCCATTCCAGTGCATTTTCAAGGTATCTGATGGAGTTGAGGTCAAGGTTCTGTGCAAGCCAGGCAAGTTCTCAATCAAAGTTGGCAAAACAATTCTCTATGAACTTTGTTTAAGCAAAGCAGGCTAGAAAGTTGAAGAACTGACTTGGTGGAAGCAAAAAACCTATAATTGTGTCATATTGAGAGTCACTGGGGTATCAGTAAAACCCATTCTATGGCCCCTGTTTGTCTATGGAGAATAAGAAATGTATGCTTTAATATGAATGTGTTAGAAGTGAGCATCTGTCAAATAGCAGAGCTCAATAATGAGAAGGGGTGTCCACAAACTTTTGTCTACACAGAGTATGTGGGGCTGGGTGGAGATCGCTGTAGCAGTGTTAGAGGAAGAGTCCTCTCTTTCCCGTCTGGCCTCCCCTCCATCAGTTGCTGTCTCAACATCAGGATGACCCAGGATAGAGTCCTCCATTGTCTGACTGTGTGTGAGGGAGTACAGCTGGATGGGGGAGCGTCCCCTGGTAGTGCACCAACGAGCCCTTTCTAGCTCTGCGTGATGGACTGACCTGCTCCCTGACCTCCTGGTCCCAGGACTGCCTCCTTCCTCATGACTCCAATCAGGATAAAATGGGTGTAGAACATTAAACAGGAAAATTTGTGTAAACGTAAAACAATTACAAACAGATTTTTTATTCTAGTTCACAATTCCCAGCCTAGCCATAATCTCAATTTGTTATTAACATTTTATACATGATACATCTGTAGGTCTGTAACATATATAGCATAATCTTATATATACTGTGTGTATATATACGTCTGGCATGAAATTATCTAGAAGCATAGTCAGTCCTGCTGAGTCGATATATTTTTAAAAAGAAAATACAATAGGTAAAGCTTTGATTAAACAACTGTCACTCAAAAACAATGATGTGCCTGATAACAATAATGCAAACTAGTGGGAATTAGCCAGCATTTTAGTGATAGTAGCTTTCATTATTGGCTTCCACCTCATGAGTGTATTGTAATCATCGTCAGAACATAATACCCTATAGGGACAAAAGTATTGGGACACACCTCTTAATCATTGAATTCAGGTAAATCATTCACTCCCCTGCATGCAAGCTGTATATCACCATCACAATACCAAGCGTAAGATGGAGTGGTGTAAAGCATGCTGCCATTGGACTCTGGAGTAGTATAAGCATGTTCTGTGGAGTGACAAATCATGCTTCTCTATTTTCTAATCTTAATGCTTCAGCATACCAAAACATTTTGGACAACTCTATGCTGGCAACTTTGTGCGAACAGTTTGACTTTTTTTTTCCGTTCCAGCATGACTGTGCCCCAGTGCAGAAATCAACCTCCATAAAGGCATGGTTTGGTGAGTTTGGAACTTGACTGGCCCACTCAGAGCCCTGATCTCAGCCCCATCGAACATCTTTGGGATGAAGTAGAATGAAGACTGCGAGCAAGGGCCTCTCATCCAGCATCAATGTCTAAATGTTTTTCTCGATGAACTTACGAAATTTCCACAGACACAGTCCAAAATCTTGTAGAAAGCCTTCCCAGGAGAGTGGAAGCTGTTGTAGTTGCAAAGGGGGGCAACTCCATATTAATGCATATGGATTTAGAATGGGAGTAATAAAAGCTCCTGTAGGTGTAATGTGTCCCAATACTTTTGTCCCTATAGTGTATTTGACTTGCTCCCTTAAATACAGCTGTAATATCGAAAAGTTAGATATCTGGATTAATTAATCCATTTAATGATTTAACAATTCATCCATCCATGATCCAAACAGCGACTTATTCATTCACTAATTTATTGATAGCTTAATTTGTTGATTTGTTCTGTGTGGTTGATTCATTCAGTCATTGCTTCAATGTCAGACTGATTCAGTAGTGATTGAGTGAGGGTTTTTTAACTGGATCAGTGAGACATTTAATGTCATAAAGAGATTAATTGATCAATTGATTTTTTCTGTATTTTTTAATTCACTTATTGATTGATTGTCTGATTTAATTATTGCTGATTCGTTGATGGCTCGTTGACTGACTCGCTGTGATTCATTCACTGATCCATTCATTTTTCACAATTACATTTACATTTCTTAATAGCGTTACTTGACTGAATCTGTTATTTATTTTAATTTTGTGTCAGTGAATTATTACTTATTAATTTGTTGTCTGATGAATCAAATAATAGATTCAGCAGTGACTGTTTGATGGTTTTTAACTGACTTGGTGATCTATTGATAACTTAATTAAATGATTCGTTGATTTGTTCCGTGTGTTTGATTCGTTCACTTACTGTTTCATCTTCTTCGAATCGTTGGTGAATTTTGATGGTTCCTTGACTGACCTGGTGATTCATTCATTCATCTGTTGATAGATCACTTGACTGATTTATTGATATATGTTTATGACCCTTCACTCACTGATTCAATGTGTAATGGCTTGATTCATTGCTGATTGGTTAATGGTATGTATACTGATGTGGTGAATTATTAATTGATCTGTTGATAGATGGCTCGATTAATTCACAGATTAATTCTGTGTAAACGATTCATTCACAGACTGATTCATTATCTGATTGATTCATTGGTGATTGGTTGGTGATTTGCTGTCTGATCATGTTTGGACTGTGGTAGCCTAGCGGGTAAGGTACTGCACTGTGGACCAGAAGGTCCAGGGTTCAAATCCCACCTCTGCCAAGCTGCCACTGTTGGGTCCTTGAACAAGGCCCTTAACCCACAATTGCTTGGATTGTAAGACTGTACCAACTGTAAGTCGCTCTGGATAAGGGCGTCTGCTAAATGCTGTAAATGTAAATGTTTATTTAAACCACATAATGCCTCATACCTAAATTGACTGATTAATGGTGATGATATAACATCATTTCAATCCTGAGATCATTCTAGCAGGTGTGGTGAATCCTTATCATAATCAGCTATATTCTCATGAGATGTCCATTCTTAAATGGGAAATTCCCATTTGAATGCTCCTGAGGAATGTAAGGATTATATTCTTAGCATATTCTTAGTCAGTCTTACTGAAATAGCACTAATGTCCACCAGTACCAGGGCCTCTCCTGGCTCTTGCCCGCCGTACCACCTGTGCTGTGTTTGGAGCCCTAGCTGACGACCTCATTGGTGTCTGAGGTAGGACTCTCCTGTCCGGATGCTGTGGCGGTCTCTGCAACCAGAGCTTGGGCCGTTTGCCTGCCTGGAGCTCGTCCACGAAGCTTTCCACCGAGTCAAATCTACTGGTGAGCTTGGCCAGGTTGTCTTTGAGAGTGTTGAATTGTTTGTAGAGATCACCGACTGCATCAGACAAAGACTTGATCCTGCACATTGAAACAAATTGACAAAACGATTCAAGATTCAGGAGCTTTTATAGCAAGCATTTTCATGTCTGATGTAATCAACTTTTATGGACGTCATGTTATGCCAGTTCTTTTCTAATAAAAAAAGGACTGATTTGTTGTGAACATTACTGGTGCCAGATATCACTTACCATTCACATTTATGCCACAATAATGTAAAGTTAGGCTGCAGTAGGTGGTCATCTAATTGAGTTTATAGTTCATTTATGCAAGACAGATCACGCACATTCCACTCAGATTTGCCTGCTACAGCTCAACAGTTTCCATTTGCTGTGGTAAAGCAATACTTCAAAATAACTCAGAAAAGAATTCAACCGTAACCTCACTCATTAGCAAGTGACTCATATAAAACTGTTTTGCCCATGGTGAGCTGAATTCACTTGTATTAATCAGCTATTTAAGTGCTTTTTCTGTCAATATGCCACTTGTGCAGTCATTCACTTACCTCATATATTCGGGTAAGACTGAAGCGTGATCATTAACCAGCAGATCCTTCACCTGGTATATTATAGCATATTTCCAGTTGTCCAGCACTTGGGTCAGGTTCGAACAGCTTTTGCCATTTGTTTTGTCTGCATAGAGTAAAAAAGCAACTCTGGGTTAGAGATATTATAGACACGTAATACTAAAGAAGTGCCCCCAGGTGGCTCAGTAGTCTAATACCCCACCACTGCAGTGACAAGAGTTAGAGAATCTCAGTACCAGGCTTCTCACTGGCTGTGTCTAAGGGAGGGGAGGTTGGTCGAGGATCATTCCCAGTCACTAAAACAGTGAGTTGGCAGTGCACCCAAATCCTACTTCTACAACCCTCTGTAACCCATCCCTATACACCCTGATCCATAACCCAGAACCACTCTGCCCCCATAGAAAACAGCTTAAAAGAATGAACAATTAAAAAAATTATTAATATATTGAAACTAAGGCTCTAAGTGTTATTATGAAAATACAGTAAAAAAAAAAAGCCACCATTAGAATTGGTGTAATGACCACATGTAACATGTTATCACCAATTGGACCCAAAAAATTTCAAATTTGGATTTTTGTCACTCCATACTCTTTTCCACTGATCTTCATTCCAATCTTTGCATGTCTTAGCCATTTCACCCTGCTCCCCTTCTGAAAAAGTGGTTTCTTGGCTGCTACCATTGCCGACCAAGCTTCTTCAGACTTTATGTTCAACTTGCCATCCAGATGAAGCTGCCAGATGGTGCTATTGCTCAAATGTAAGGGAAGATCACACTAAATACTCACCACTATAGTATGTTTTTCAGTGTTTTAATACTGCATATACATTTCCTGTATTACAGAGACTGATAAATAATATGGTAATTATACAGTACCATTGCTAAAACAATGGTATATCTATTGAAATGGTGGCCTAGTACTGTATTTTAACCCTGCTATGTTTTAATGCTGTCAGTCACAGTTTTTCTGCATGATCCTCAAAGCACCCATAGTTATGGGCTGTATCCAAAATCACCTAGTCACAATTCCCTACAATCTACATAGTATATAGAGCATTATTAGCCTAAATGATTTCAGATGCTTCATAATGCGTTTTGCTCATTACTGTGCAACGGCAGATTCTGTCACATAAACACACTCTGTTGCATGGCACGAGATAAGTTTGCACATGCTGTTTCATATAAAAGTACCTAATAAAATCGTTCTGGTAATGGAGACGCCCTGAAAGAGCTCCATCACAGAGGTTGAACACAGGCTGCCACGGTGGTGGGCTATGAAATTAGTCCTGCATCACCCGTGCACTAAAAATGTTGTTTTTAAAGATTGTTCTAGTTTGTAATGATATGGGGTTGTGTGTGTGCGATATCTGCAAGATAAATATCTCAGCACTACAATAACATGTAACCAATTCATGATTGGAGAATTGTGAGTTCAAGACTGGGCCCCTTTTCTATATTTCTACATAAATATGACCTAAAACATCATCAGATTTTCACACAAGTTCTTAAAGTCGAAAAAGAGAACCCAGTTCAATTATACAAAACATTATACTTGGTCATTTGTTATTGAGGAAAATGATCCAGTATAACATATCTGTGTGTGCCAAAAGGGTGTGAACCTTTGCTTCCATTATCTAGTGTGACCTCCCCTTGTGCAGCAATAACTGAAATTAGACATTTCCGGTAACTCTAAAACTCAAAAAGAATTTTAACTTGTTCCTCCATATAGCACAGCTTCAACTCTGGGATGCTGGTGGGTTTCCTCACATGAACTGCTTTCACAACATTTCTATTGGATTAAGGTCAGTACTTTGATTTGGCTTTGACTTCACTTGACCATTGAAAAAAAAAGGATTTTAGTCTTTTTTTTTTTACCATTTATGGTAAAAGTCATTAGTGTGCTTAGGGTCTTGTTCTCTACATTTACATTTACATTTACAGCATTTAGCAGACGCCCTTATCCAGAGAGACTTACAATTGGTACAATCTTACAATCCAAGCAATTGTGGGCTAAGGGTCTTGCTCAAGGACCCAACAGTGGCAGCTTGGCAGAGGTGGGATTTGAACCCTGGACCTTCTGGTCCAAAGTCCAGTACCTTAACCGCTAGGCAACCACAGTCCTCTAACACACCTTCTTTTGAGATTCACTTCATGGGCAGATGTACTGACATTTTCCTTTAGAATTATCTGATATAATTCAGAATTCATATTTCCATCAATAATGGCAAGCCATTCTTGCCCAGATGCAACAAAACAAGTCCAAACTATGATACTACCACCATGCTTCACAGATTGGATAATGTTTTATGCTGGAATGCAGTGTTTTTCCTTCTCTAAATATTACGCTTCCAATTTAAACCAAAATGCTCTGTTTAAGTCTGATTCATCCAAAATAACCTTCTAGATTGTCTATGTGCCACACGATGGGCAGTAATGTTCTTTTTGGAAAGCAGTGGCTCTCCCAGGAACACTGCCATGTAGACCATTATTGTTCAGTGTTGTTCAGTGATGTACGATTTATGAATATTACGTAACATAACATAACATTAGCCAACGTGAGTGAGACCTTTAGTTGCTTAGAAGTTACCTTAGAGTCATTTGAATCTTGTTGACTATTACACACCTTGTCCTTGAGTGACCTTTGTTGGCAGACTGAATAAGAATACTTTTGAAATTCCTCAATATGTACACAATTTGTTTTGGTGGGTTGTAATCTCTTTAGAGATGGTTTCCAGCCTGATGAGTATCAACAACTCAAGAACTGGACTATGGACTATTCAAGTCCCAGCACCAGTGGTGGAAAAAGTACACAAATCATACTTAGTAGAGATACCCAAGGTAACATATTACTCCAGTAAAAGTAGAAGTCCTCCCTTTAGACCTCCACTTGAGTAAAAGTAAAAAAGTAATTGCTTTCAAATGTACTTAGGTATTGAAAGTAAAAGTACCATTATTTAATATGGCTCTAATGTCCTATTCTCATGTTTGTAAGCAATTAATTTTAGATAAAAAGACTCGCAGGGTCACTCTTGGTACATCAGTCTTTTAACAGGGACTGTGGTAGCCTAGCGGGTAAGGTACTGGACTATGGACCAGAAGGTCCAGGGTTCAAATCCCACCTCTGCCAAGCTGTCACTGTTGGGTCCTTGAGCAAGGCCCTTAACCCACAATTGCTTAGCTTGTAAGACTGTACCAATTGTAGTTGCTCTGGATAAGGGCGTCTGCTAAATGCTGTAAATTAGTCCAACAGATCAAATCAAGTTCAAAACAAAGTGTGTGCTAGCTGTATACCTGAGTTGCTTCTCATTTTTTTCAGTTTCATATGTTAAGTTTTTATGCACACATAAGTCAAAAGGAACAGGGACAGATTTCACATAATGGATTCTTCACATAGTGGAGTAAAAAGTAAGAGTAGCGGAGTTAAAGTAAAAACTCACCCAAAATGAAAATAATTCAGTAACGTAAAGATACACGAAACAACAACTGAGGTACTGCAACAAATTGCAACCCCAATTCCAATTAAGCTGGGACGTTCTGTAAAACATAAATAAAAACAGAATACGATGATTTGCAAATCCTTTTCAACCTATAATCAATTGAATACACTACAAAGACAAGATATTTAATGTTCAATCGGATAAACTGCAACACGTTCCAAAAAAGTTGGGACAGGAGCATGTTTACCACTGTGTTACATCACCTTTCCTTTGAACAACACTCAATAAGTGTTTGGGAACTGAGGACACTAACTATTGAAGCTTTGAAGGTGGAATTCTTTCCCATTCTTGCTTGATGTACAACTTCAGTTGCTCAACAGTCCAGGGTCTCCGTTGTCGTATTTTGCGCTTCATAATGCACCACACATTTTCAATGGGAGACAGGTCTGGACTGCAGGCAGGCCAGTCTAGGACCCGCACTCTTCTACTATGAAGCCACCCTGCTGTAACACGTGCAGAATGTAGCTTGGCATTGTCTTGCTGAAATAAGCAGGGACGTCCCTGAAAAAGACGTTGCTTGGATGGCAGCATATGTTGCTCCCAAACCTGTATGTACCTTTCAGCATTAATGGTGCCTTCACAGATGCCATGGGCACTAAGACACCTCCATACCATCAGAGATGCTGGCTTTTGAACTTTGCACTGATTACTATCCACACAGTCCTTTCCCCCTTTGCCCGGAGGACACGACATCCATGATGTTCAAAAACAGTTTTTTGCGTCAGTCCATCTCAGATGAGCTCGGGCTCAGAGAAGCCGGTGGTGCTTCTTGGTGATGTTGATACTGTATATGGCTTTCGCTTTGCATGGTAGAGTTTTAACTTGCACCTGTAGATGGAGCGATGAACAGTGTTCACTGACAATGGTTTTCTGAAGTGTTCCTGAGCCCATGTGGTAATATCCATTGCAGAATGATGCAGTGGCGCCTCAGGGATCGAAGTTCACAGGCATTCAATGTTGGTTTTTGGCCTTGCCGCTTACTTGCAGAGATTTCTCCAGATTCTCTGAATCTTGTGATGATATTATGGACTTTAGATGATGAAGTCCCTAAATTCTTTGCAATTGCACACTAATAAACGTTGTTCTTAAACTGTTGGACTATTTGTGGTGAACCTGACCCCATCCTTGCTCTTGTGAGCGATTGATCCTTTTGGGGATGCTTTCTTTACACCCAATCAGGGCACTCACCTGTTTCCAATGAACCTGTTCACCTGTGGAATGTTCCAAGCAGGTGTTTTTTGGGCATTCCTCAACTTTCCCAGTCTTTTGTTGCCCCTGTCCCAACTGTTTTGGAACGTGTTGCAGGGATCAAATTCAAAATGAGTGAATATTTGCAAAAAAACAACAAAGTTTATCCATTTGAACATTAAATATCTTGTCTTTGTATTGTATTTAATTGAATATGGGTTTTAAGGATTTACAAATCATCGTATTCTGTTTTTATTTATGTTTTACACAACGTCACAACTTCATTGGAATTGGGGTTGCACATTTACTTCATTACTGTCCACCACTGCCCAGCACTGGCCCTTGTGCATGGCCTTTAACCCACTATTGCATGTGAAGTCACTGGACCATTGACCAGAAGATTGAGGGTTCAAGTCCTGTGGGCCGCTTAGCGAGACCTTTAACTCTCACTTGCTTGGATTGCACGTTGCAAGACTGCATTAGTTGTAAGTCACTCTGGATAAGGGCGTCTGCTCAGTGCTGTAAATGTGAACAAAATAAACTAACCCACATGCTAGTAAGCGTAATATTGTCGTACTTGACAGTGAAGTGAGTTAGTACGTCTTATGTAACATTTTTGTTCAGTGAGGCAAAGCGAAACCCAGAGAATAACAAGAATCCCACAATCCATAATTGGTAAACTTTATTATTAAGTTAAACATGCCATTACCTCTGTGTTCCCATGTTTCCTGAGTGCTCTTCTTCTGAGCGGCGCACAGTGAGACGAATGACAGCAGGGCAAGAGCTCCCCTCATCCTCATCTTCTGGGTCCTCAGTAAAGCAACACTGATGTCATTTCATATGTGTAATCCTTTGATATGCAGCCAGTACAAACATCCTTATTGCCCTGTTTTTTTTTCCTGACAGCAATCACATCTGTTTCACACGTTTTTTTTAAATCTAGTTTTGCACTGACAAAACAAGGAGTCTATAGGATTTCTATCCAAATCAAATGTGCACTTCCAACTTATGACTCCTGTACTTTCTGTTTGATAGATCTATTTCTTGCTTGCTTATATGCAGGGGATAAAGATATTATAATTGATTTTAAATATAATTAGACTACTTAGAATATCCCCATTTTTGACTAGTGGTTAAATACATGTGCATTTAGTTGAAATGTATGGTAATAGTACAATCAAAAAGAATCATTGCAGTCAAATACCTTGTCTGGTGTGATGAACTGTTCAGAGTCTTAGCTGTGTTTGGTTGCAATGAGGCAATGTGTGGAGTTGCTCTCTTATATCAGCATCCAAAGCCATCCCTCGACCTGTTCCCGCCTCCACAAATGCAATGAGAGAGAGAACCTCTAGTAAACAGATTACCAGAGGTTTACCTGTTACATTCCTTGCATGATTTTCTGTCTGAAAAAGTTAAAGTAATATTAAATTGAAAGATATCAGTAGTGACTGGTGGATTTTTTAAATATGGGATGCACATACAATGCACTCAGTAAATCTTCGTTACAAGATGGAGCCCCAAAGCATTTGCTACGACCCGTATGCGTTATTTGTGCATCTTCATCCTACCAGTGACTGTATCTGGTGATAACCTCGCATTTAGTAAAACGAAGAATAATAAAACTATTTACAATCTACCATGCAAGAAGAACGGATTAAGATTTTGATGATAACCTTTTTGACTGGCCCAAAGATTGTAAGTATGGCATTAAAGAAAACTAAACAGGACGATGCATTAATCTTTGGATGCCTGACTGTATGTGTCATTTTCCAGTACCTTTAAGGGTATTGATTTACACTTAAAGTTCTCTATAAATAGAGTGCATTACAGCTGTGTAGAGTTTGGGCGTTTGTGTGAGTGCATGCGTGAGTTTGGGGCCCATTTAAAATGTTTTTGTCCCCAGCCTGGGCGCTGTACACAGCAGGAGTGCTCGTCTTTGATTGAGTGTGACTTTTGTACATTTTATTGCTGTTAGCGTGACAGAAAAATAAAATACTAAATAAATCAGATTTCAATGTGGTTGGCTTGCGGATTTAGGACTGTCATCTCATGTGTGGTGAAGGTTAAATATTTAGGTTCTGATATTTATTGCTTGGACTGGCTTTAGACATTTGCAATAAATGAGCATACTTTGTGATATTGCAGTTCGTTATGTATTCAGTATGCCTGGTTTGGAATGACCTTTTGCAGAGGGTTATTACACTTTCTGGTCACTTAATTGGGTAAACCTGTTCAACTGATTGTTAATGCAAATATCTAATCGGCAAACCACATGGAAGCAAATCAATGCATTTAGGCATGTAGACAGGATGACCTGATGAAGTTCAAACCGAGCATCAGACTGGGGAAGGAAGGGCGTATAACTGCCTTTGAATGTGGCATGTGTGTTTTTTACAGAGAATGGTCTGAAAAAGAGAAAATATCCAGCAAGTCGCAGTTCTCCAGGTGAAAATGCCTTTTTGATGCTAGAGGTAAAATGAGAATGGCCCGACTGGTTCAGGCTAATAGAAAGGCAAAAGTAACTCAAATAGTAACTCAACACTTTGGCTCAGCAGCAGAGAACTAGCTTAATTTGCTGGGGCACCCTGGTTAGTGTCTGACCTCTAGTGAGGTGAAGTTTGAGTTGTGTTTTGTGTTTGTGAACAAGTATAATTAATGTTTTTACATTTTAATTTACACTGTGTAACATGAACTGTGGTGGCTTAGTGGTTAAGATACTGGACTGTGGACCAGAGCGTCTAGGGTTCAAACCCCACCTCTTTGAGCAAGTCCATTAACGCACAATTGCTTGGATTGCAAGATTGTATCAGTTGTGAGTTGCTCTGGATAAGGGCATTCACTAAATGTAAAATGTGAGAGCTTTTTAAGGACTGTGGTTGCCTAGCAGTTACTGGAGTTCTTAGCAGTTAAGGTAGTGGACTATGGACCAGAAGGTCCAGGGTTCAAACCCCACCTCTGCCAAGCTGACACTGTTGAGTCCTTGAGCTAAAGCCTTAACTCACAATTGCTTGGATTCATAGTTGCTGTTTTAGGGGGTAGGGGGGACAAAATTTGGAGAGCCTTAAAATGCTAGCCCAGTAATTCCTCGTCACAACATCCTTGATTTCATTTTTAACAGTGTAATGTGTTTTCTCCTGGCTGTTAGATTTGGCCGTCCCAGCCCCCAATCACAAACAGCTGATGCCATGTTGCCAAGTTATTGATTCTGTCGCAAAATTTAAGTTGAGTAGCAGCAAATCTAGTGACTTTTTGTACAAACATTAGCTACTTCCCACAGTAAAGAATCACCAAAACTGTCCTCAACTCCGCATCACCTCTGGCCCGGGAAATGGAGCGGTATACATAGCGCATGTCACACAGGCATGAATGAGTATAGAGCACAGTTTAACTCCATTTTGTGACTTTTAATGCATTTATAAACATACATACTGTTGTTCTTTTGAAATATGCACATAGTTTGTTTGGTCTAAAAGAGAAGCAATGCGATGTGAAGAACTCTTATTCTGGTAAAATCTGATACTATGCAGCATGTAAACATGATGTGATGATGTCACAAATATGTAAATTAGTGCGTTATGTCATCCAGCCCAAAGTGCAACCCCCAAAAAGTTGAGATGAATCCATGCTACTGCTTGGATTGTTAGACTGTATCAGTTAGTCATCTGCTAAATGATATAAATGTAAATGTAATCATAAACCTTCTGACAAATCAGTAGGGGCCAGTGCCCCTGTGACAAGCTCGCCCCCCTAAAAGAAGATTGAGTTACCTCAATCTTGTGAATGTACTGCTAAATTTAGGTGGCTTCCCACTTCAAATGTTCTAGAACCCCCACTGTGACAAATCAAGTGCATCTATCTAAGTTACGTCTGTCTAACAATCTATCAATCATCATTCCAGCTTGCAAATCTCAATAAATCTAACTACATGGGAGATGCAGTAGTACGTGTTTGAGGATTGTTTTTAGTCAAGTTCCAAATCCAAGCAGACGTCAGAACCCAGTCATCGTGGCCAACCCTATAATCATATCCACACACGGTCTGAAGTCAAAGCAATAAAAAAATCAAATTTGCTGACTTAATTCCTTTGTTCACTTCCAAGTCATGAGAGGAAGTCCATAAAGCCTGTGGCACAAATTGTGGACACCACAAAAGGTGAAGGTATCACAGGTAGGGTTTTTGTCCGCAGGTGGGCATTTTATTTATTGAAATGTCTTCTGTAGGCAGTATTACACACGACTGGTTCAGAACATGGAGGGGGTGTGGTTATGATAGCTTTGAATGTGGCGAAAAATGCTTATTGCTTTGACATGTGACGTGAGCTTGCTGTTACAGCTGCACTTACGTGTTTATTTGGCAGTTTGCTCATCCTTTTGAGGGATTACTGAGCTGCTTGCTTTCGAAGCAATGAGTGTTTTTCATCGCATACAAAGTTATTGTAACCACACCCCCTCTGTGTTCTAATTGTTCGCTTCATAGAACCAATCGTGTAATACTGCCCTCAGAAGATATTTTAGTAATTAAAACTCCAACAAGCATTTTTGTCCATGGAATATAATTAGCTGTACCAGCAAGGTTATAATGTGGGACTGTGCTGGCCTAGCGGTTAAGGTATTGGACTATGGACCAGAAGGTCCACCTATGCCAGGCTGCCACTGTTGAGTCCTTGTGCAAGGCCCTTAACCCAAAATTGCTTGGACTGTAAGACTGTATTGTACTCAATCGTAAGTCACTTTGGATAAGGGTGTCTGCTAAATGACGTAGAATGTAAATGATGTAGCCAATAAGTTTACAGTGTGATTAAAACAAACTGACCCAAACCACAATTGCCAAACACCCAAACAATATGATCAGTGGTGGTCCTTGGGTGGTCTCTTTCTTTTGGTGGATAGAGAGGAAAGCTGACTAATGTGCATTTCATCACTCTTTTCACTGAGCTAGCTCATATATAATGAGCTCTTCATATATAATGGCAGCCCTCCAGTGTTACTTTCCTGTAATGATCTGTGGAACATCTGGTGAACCCAAGCAGCCTGAAACAAGAAAGATGACTGCGGCAGAGCAGGAAACTGAAGCCTATATCAGACATGGCTAATCATATTATTTCCATCAGCCTACCCAAGGGAGGAAATAGGAATGATAACTTGCATCACTGTTTGCAGCTGTACGTCAGTAGAGACATACAGAAGAGAGGAAACTCTGGCAGGAAGTTGGCTAGGTAGATGATGAGCAGAGATCTTGTTTTCCAAAAGCAATGCAAGATAATCAAGAGATACCAGGGATAAGAATTTAACTTCCCACTTTTTCCAATCTGGAAATCAAATCACCGTTGTTGTTCAAACGGATTGGTTCAAAGGCAGCAGTTCTGCAGTGATTCTACTGGTCAGCGGTGTTGAGACAAGAGTTAATTCCTCAGACAATGCTCTTGGTTTATGGGTTAGTTGATGTGTCTGTTGTCATGATGATGTGTGATGGAGAGTCACATCATCCTGCATGGTGCCCGCTTGAAACGTTTCTCCTTCCACAGCCTGCTGTGCCTCGCCTATTTAAACCCTCAATCCTATGCACTTCCTGGTCTGGCATTTACACACACCATCGTGTTTTTGTTTGTTTGTTTGTTTGTTTATTGATTTATTTAACGTCACTATCAGCATCAGTGGCCATTTCAGTGACACACACAAGTTTACAGCTGTAAGGATACATCAAGATTACATATGACGTACATATGTATGTATGTGTATATATATATATATATATATATATATATATATATATATACACAGTGGGGCAAAAAAGTATTTAGTCAGCCACTGATTGTGCAAGTTCTCCTACTTAGAAAGATGAGAGAGGTCTGTCATTTTCATCATAGGTACACAAAATGAAAAAAAAAATCCAGGAAATCACATTGTAGGATTTTGAAAGAATTTAATTGTAAATCATGGTGGAAAATAAGTATTTGGTCAAAAAATTTGGGTCAACTCAATACTTTGTAACATAACCTTTCTTGGCAATGACAGTGATCAAATGTTTTCTGTAAGTCTTCACCAGGTTTGCACACACCGTAGCTGGTATTTTGGCCCATTCCTCCATGCAGATCTCCTACACATTACCTTGTCACTTAGCTTTATCACAAGACTCAGAATGCAGAGCCCAAACAATTCACCCAAATGTTTTGTCTAATACCTGTGCTGACATAATGAATTGATCCTTGCTTACCTCAGTGAACTACAATAAAGCCAAAATGGAAACTGGTGGGTTTTTTGGGGTTTTTTTTGCTTTGTTCCCAAGCAGATGTGAGCGTTCAGGCTTCAATTACGTCATGCTAATGCTCTGAATGTGCAGTGAGTAGGCTTTGGATAACGCATAAGGGAGTTGAACATTGGAGTAAAGCTGTAGTGCTTGCGCAACTCGACACGGGAAACAAATAGCAGCTTGTAGTTCTGTTGGAAACAAAACTTATTTTTGTATTTTGAAGCCTAGATTTCACTGTTCCAAAAATGACTCAGTGATCAGTGAAACACTGCAGAACACTAAAGTCTTTTACACCTTTGGCAACACTGCCATGAATAATCTCCTTCTATTTTCCAGTAGTCTTTAGTTACACACACCTAACTCTGCAAATATTTGCCAGGGAGCATAAACCATTTAAAACGTAATCTTAATCATAATCATAATCTTCCATAATCCATCAACGTAAAATACACTCAGTGGCAACTTTTTGGGTACACCAATGTAAGTCTAACATATAGGTGCACTTTGCTGGCAGATACACCACAATACACGGTATGCCATTTGTTATATGAAGTTTGTCAGTCATCAATAAAATCAGACCATAATAGGACCATCACTGGCCAGTGATCCTGAAGACAGTCTTATTGCATTCACTTAATTTGGTACTCGTCCGTACAGATGAGGGTTATGACTAGTGGCAGCATTTCAGAATTTATACTTCTTCCAATAGCCTTCCTTTTACTAGTCCAGAGCCAACAAACGAGCACCCACTGTCCCATACTACACTTTCTACATTTAGAAATTATACCAACAAAGTATAATAAATTAAGTGACCAGTAAGTATAAAATGTGCTTAAACAACGTTATGGCAGTGGCTGTCCAGTGGGTAGTGATCATCTTAGCGTCAGACAATCTAGACAGTCTTTTGCACTGCTGCCTGATAATTGCATGAACGAGTATTTATACAGGTGTTCCTAATGAAGTGTTCGGTGAGTGAACATTCAAAAATGTCTTCCAAAATCAGTACGACTTTTGCAGGCTGTTGCCTTAAAGTGATGTGTGTGTGTGTGTGTGTGTGTGTGTGTGTGTGTGTGTGTGTGTGTAAACCAAATTTTTGATAGAAGGTCTAAAGGACGTGATTGGCAGAGCAATAATTACATAAAGTATTATATAAAGTATATAAAATCACCAGAAATATAGGAGCTGGGACAATTCTGTCAACAGCATACTCTTATTCTCATTAAAAATAGAAGGTAACATGGAGCAGGCTGAAGAAAACAGATTACATTTAAAATAAACAAAAGTTAACGCTGGAATTATGATAGCCACATGGATGAAGACAGATGGAACTTTGCTTTGACTTCTTCTAAACCTTGTTTATTCTCTTCTTTTTTTCACTGGTATTTGCCTGATGTTCACTTCATGCATTCCCAGTTACATCAATGGGATGGTTTTAGTTCTGCTTTGAACCACACAAATTTATGATCACATTTGTGCTTCCAGACAGCAACACTTCAGAAGATGGTCACCAGCATTAGCAGATGGTCTCCAGATCTAGAAGTGTATGCTGGTCAATCAAGACCACAAGACTATTCATATTCATATTCATAAGAGAAACCAATACTGAACCAGCATAAACCATCTTGGACCATCCTGGAATTGTTCCATGACTTTAGCAGCATGGTATCCACTGCCATTCCAAAGTAACGCTAGCTGTACAGTGGTGCTTGAAAGTTTGTGAACCCTTTAGAATTTTCTATATTTCTGCATAAATATGACCTGAAACATCATCAGATTTTCACACAAGTCCTAAAAGTAGATAAAGAGAACCCAGTTAAACAAATGAGACTAAATATTATACTTGGTCATTTATTCATTCTGGAAAATGATCCAATATTACATATTAGTGAGTGGCAAAAGTATGTGAACCTTTGCTTTCAGTATCTGGTGTGACCCCCCTGTGCAGCAATAACTGCAACTAAACATTTCCTGTAACTGTTGATCAGTCCTGCACACCTGCTTGGAGGAATTTTAGCCCATTCCTCCGTACAGAACAGCTTCAGCTCTGGGATGTTGGTGGGTTTCCTCACATTGACTGCTCGCTTCAGGTCCTTCCACAATATTTCGTATGGATTAAGATCAGGACTTTGACTTGGCCATTCCAAAACATTAACTTTATTCTCCTTTAACCATTCTTTGGTAGAACGGCTTGTGTGCTTAGGGTTGTTGTCTTGCTGCATGACCCACCTTCTCTTGAGATTCAGTTCATGGACAGATGTCCTGACATTTTCCTTTAGAAGTCTCTGACATAATACAGAATTCATTGTTCCATCAATGATGGCAAGTCGTCCTGGCCCAGATGCAGCAAAACAGGCCCAAATCATGATTTTCCACCACCACCAGTTTTCACAGATGGATAAGGTTCGTCTGCTGGAATGAAGTGTTTCCCTTTCTCCAAACGTTACGCTTTTTTTTAAAACAAAAAGTTCTGTTTTGGTCTCATTCCTCCACAAAACATTCTTCTAATAACTTTCTGGCTTGAACATTAACATTAGCCAATGTGAGAGAGGCCTTCAGTTGCTTAGAAGTTACCCTCGGGTTGTTTGTAACCTCGCCAACTTGCTCTTGGAGTGATCTTTGTTGGTCGACCACTCCTGAGGAGGGTAACAATGGTCTTGAAATTCCTCCATTTGTACACAATCTGTTTGACTGTGAATTGGTGGAGTCCAAACTCTTTAGAAATGGTTTTGTAACCTTTTCCAGCCTGATGAGCATCAACAACTCTTTTTTCTGAGAAATCTTCTTTGTTTGTGCCATGATACACTTCCACAAACATGTGTTGTGAAGAGCAGACTTTGATAGATCCCTGTTCTTTAAATAAAACAGGGTGCCCACTCACACCTGATTGTCATCCCATTGATTGAAAACACCTGACTGTAATTTCACCTTCAAATTAACTGCTAATCCTAGAGGTTCACATACTTTTGCCACTCACTAATATGTAATATTGGATCATTTTCCTCACTAAATAAATGATATATTAAATAAAGTATAATATTTTGTCTCATTTGTTCAACTGGGTTCTCTCTATCTACTTTTAGGACTTGTGTTCTCCTTTAGAATTTTATGATATTAGTTGTTGTCAGAGGCTTTTATATTTCCTTTGCCAAACGTGTTCGAATTAGGTGGTGTTAGTTTTGGTTCATGGCACACTGAACTAGACTGTTTGCAAACTATAATATTAAAAACACTATTGTCATGTCATCCATTTTCTTGCCAGCTTTGTCTGTCCTTCCTTTGGTGCCAACTCCAGGTTGCACTTCGGAGCTCTAGAACGCTCCTACTCGCCAGAGTATTGACAGCTATGGCAGATTCCCACTGCTCATTTTTCCACATGACATTTAAGCTGGCATCTCTGTTCTTATACTGCATGAGTCTTGCTCTTGTTCTAAATATGTTTCTCGTCACATTCAGGTCAAACTTGTTTCAGTGAATTAAATCATTGTGCTTGTGCTTCTTGATTTAAACTTATTGCCTAGAGCTATGTATTCCCTTCTTGGTGCGCTGAGACTTGAGCTTTTAGTAAGAGTTTCATTTTGTTGTATTTGATCTTTGTTAGTCTCATTTGTTGTGCTTCTGTCTCTCATGTGTTAGCTTGTGGGTTTTTATGTGTACAATAGCTCTTTATCTTGCGGTGTCCTCTCTGAGAAGATTTTAGTTTTCTTACACAAGCTTACACAAGTCTTCTCTTCACAAGCTCTTGTTTCCTATTCTTTGGTTTGAGGTCATTTTGATTGCGATTAGTTTTAGTTTAGTTAAGCCTCCACAAACTCTAGCTGAGTTACAAACACAGTTAGTGGAAGAGCATGCTAAACCAGAAAGGTCATCTTAGGACACTGGTGGAATCATTACCTCACCTGAATCATTAATGCTGCTATTAAGAGGCAGTATGAACAAGAAATCCAAGAACATGTAACTGATTTATTGTCCAGGAAGTTTACTACAGGATTTACCAATGATCCTTTCTGGACCTAATTTGTTTTGGGGGTTTACCACAGAATTTACTGAAAACCTTTTCTGACTCTGAGTACTGTACTAAGATAAATGCCTTTCTGTTGAAATTCTGTCAGGGTGATGCACATTTCTTTGCTGCTTTGGGCATGGACATAGCCTCCTACCTACATTTGACCCTTCTCCATTTCTCTGTATATATTTTTGTAGTATTCTTTCCATCATAGTTTAATTGTCAAATTGCCTGGCATGCAATCAGCTTAGGAGCTGTGAAAAAGTTTAGACAGGTTTGATGCTGGAAGAGAGGCTATAAAAGCTGCTCACATTTACAGATGCTGTTTTGATGCCTGTTCACATGCATGTTCTTCAGGCAATTGCAGAGTGAGTATACTTAATAATTTACTGTCTTCAGGAAAATTTAATGCAGCAGAACTGTTCTGTCAATCTTGCAACAGCTGCAATACATTTTGTCACATCTGTGGCGAGCAAACGCTTAAGGCTCAAAGACACACCATGACTATTACTCGCAGCTGTTTGAAGTCAGTACCACTGAGTGGAACAACAAGAGTTAAACATTTAAGGAAATCAAAGGAAAAGGCTATCCCATACTACTTTACTTCTTCTTATTGTTTAATGGGTAGCTCTGTAGCTCGGATAAGAAAGTGACTGTATGAATAATTGTTTAATTCAATTATTTGCTGTTGAGACCATTAAAAAGCTTGATCATTTTTGGTGTGGCCCTTTTTTGCCCAGCACTGGTCCCATAAGTCCAGCATCAAAGGGAAACAGCAAAACAAGTGCTTTCATTTACAGCTCAGTATGTCCACATTTATGCCTGCCCCATGTGTTCTATAGAGTTAGGTGCCTCAAAGATGACCAGGAAAAGCAGGGATAAAAAGTATTTAAAATAAATAAACAAATAAGTAATAAATAAATAAATAATTCCAGATATACAAAACTGCTGTTTAACCTAGTCAGCACATACATTGTTAATGATTTCACATGTCTAATGTACTCTGACAAACAGTAATCTCACATATCAGCAAAATGTTATTTTTCTCAAAGTTTGTGTGGTTTATCATGCGTGCACCCAGGTTCCTTATATTTTGCAACGGCTGCTAGCAATCTAGTAATTTCAGCAGTAGTTCTTCTTTGACTGCCACTTCCCTATGAGCATAATTATTTCTTGCTGAGATCCTTCATGGGTAAAATATCAAATATTCATTAACCTTATTATGCTGGATTTATAAGATTCCCACTGTTCAGTGCACAGATGGAAAGACGTGGCATGTAATTTGTTTTATTAAATGCGTATTGTTTCATTTAGTTCAAGATATTGTAATAATCCTCATAAGTCTCAGCACCATACCACAAACGTCCCTAAAGTCTCTGAGTGTCTGTATGAATGGGTGTCAGTCTTTTTTTCCTAAGGCATAAAAATTATAGATTGATAATGTACCTACGAGTACAATAGCATAGCTTGTACAATATATCTTGCATTTGACTTAATATGCAGAGACCAGTTAATGTTTTACTGTGTTGAGATTAACTTATGAAGAATGTGCTCAGAGAAGCTACACTGTCTGCTACTGGAATTGGAATTTGTACACAGAGATGGATGAAGAATACTCATAACATCAGTTCAGAGCCCTAATATCCACCAAGGAAAGCTTCGATTTATAAATTCAGGATATATATTAGATTCCAACCCTGCACAAGCATGACTTCATTAATCTCTGTTCCTCTGTAGTCTAGCTGTTGGGCCAGAATTCCTCCACAATGGCGAAGGATTACGGTAATCGTTGGAGTGGATGCCAGCAAGGAGGGAAAGCTGTTCCATATTCTCGCCATTTTTCATCTTTAATTTACCCATGGTGGAAGATCTAGCAGGCTGGAGGACATCTATGTACTGTTGTTTATCTCCAGGAACAGTCATTGATGTGAAAATTTGACTCCTTAAACCACAAAAGTTCACCAGCAGATGTTTGTCACATTTCTTTACCAATAACAAAAAAAATCCTCCAGGCTACAGTTCGAGCTCATTAGATGTTATATAATACATCATTTGTGCCTATTAGCACTGGAAATAACTGCTCCCTTGTTGGAGGAATGTGAAGCATTGTGAACACATGGTCAAAAAGAGCCAAAAAAAAAAAACAATGGCAAGAGTTCTGTGCAAATGCTTGTGTGCTCCAGATTTGCTATGCAAATTAGTGTGTTGTGACAACATAGCCAGTGCACAGCTGCAAAATGCACATTTAGGAAGCCATTCTAATACCGTAGATCAAGTGATTTTTTTTATACTGAAGACACAGCTGAAGTAAAATGAAGACGGTCAAAAGCTGAAGCCATCCGAAAAACAGCACATGCAATTGAACAAAATGGAAATTTTATTACAAGCCAGAAGACAATATAATAACACTGAATTATGAGATAATGGATTTCCCAGAACCCTGAACTCTGCTGAGAAAATAGTCACACTGATGGTGCTACCAACCTGCTGGTAAACTAATAACTGCTAGGTTTATATGTTTAGTAATGCTTTGACTAACCTAAACATTTGTTTATGCATTCATTATTCCATTCAATGCAATCACCTGCAGTGCTTGATTTCCAGCTTCAGTGGTGTTTTACTGGAATTTAAACTAAAATAATATGACAAACAAACTGGTAAACAAGCTTAGATTTGTGAACCCTTCTCACAAATTGTGAAGATACAGTTTAGTTCACAGAAACAAAATGCTTTAACATTGGTGTTTGCTATTGCAGGTTTATTTAGCTATTTGAATGGTCCCTTGTCTGGTGAAAAGAAAGAAAGAATACTTTAATGATGAATAGTCTTGAGTGCCAGAAACAGTTCTGCCAGAGATAGCAAGTGTTTACAGACTGATTGACTACAGTCAACTGTGACCCTGAACACAACCTCGAGCCTGGCCTCAACAAAGGATCTTGATCCACAGGGGAGTCTTTTGGTTGAGCCAGAATTTCTCCAATGATCACTCCAGTCTGGGCTTAAAGGAAAAATTACAGCATGCATTGCTGTGGCAGCCAGCAAGAAAAGGAAAGCAGTACCTCATGCTCTGGTTTTCATCTCTAAATCCCATCCTTGCATCCCTTTCTCGTGTCTTAGGAGGAGGAACTATAAGAAAAGGAAATATGGAAACATAATTAACGAAAAAGGTCTATTTAGGTGGAAATAATATTGTATTGACTTGCATTACTGTTACCCACAATGACATACAGGATACTTTGTGCTATCCTAGCTAGGCATTTCTGTAACTTACAGATGCTATAGTCCAAGCGGTTGAGGCTCAAGAGCTTGATATAGAGAGCAACCATGGCAGTTTGACTTCACAGGGATTTGCACTTTCAACCGTCTAGTCAAAAGGCCAGTTTAGTCCCCACCAGCCACCATCCATTCCTTGGCCATTCCAATTTTTATACAACTGACTCTAAAAGCAGGATTGAGGCTGGTTGCTGTCCATTTCTTACCAGTAAGCATCCTACAAGTAAGTGCCAAGTAAATAAGTAAGTTGTCTTACTTTGGCATTATACTGCAGGAGTTTTATTACCATCTGAATTATAGAGTTTTATCACTGAGGAGATGTGTAAAATTAAATCACAGACATCCCCCTGATGTACTAATCCAATCCAAATCGGGCTTTTGTGGAGAAGGATTCATAGTGTGTCAGGATTATGACCAAAAACACTTAAAATTATTGTAATTGAGTAGTGTTTTTGTGTACTTGTACTTTTGAGTATGCATGTTTTAAGGATGTAGGCTACATCTTAAGCATGTTTTGTTTGAAGTTTTGAACATCACTACATATTACATCACATATTTTACTGAGTAAAAAAATAAATAAATAAATAGCACAAAAAAGTGCCCTGGAGATGACTCCAGTGAATGATGGGCAGGAGAACAAACTGGCACTAAAATCACAAGAAAGTTACAGACAAGCAAGTCAGATATCAGTGGTGCAGACCCAGCCAACTGCAAGACCCTGTCAGATTCTGCTGAAGTTGAACTCAAGTTGAACCCCTGGCCATATTTAAAGGACCACATTGCCTTCAAGTGCAAGAAATACAACAGCTTTATTATGCTTTTTAAAGACCTTCAGTGGTGGTATTGTTTGAAAATGTTTTATGGGATGTTCTGAACTAAAATGATGCATTATACCTCCCTACATTTTTATGTCATTTGTCGGCAGGTTTTATTTTGTATTTTATTTTATATTGCACTTTAGTTTGTAAAGGTATTTTAATTAAAAACAACTATCTGAGATATTTTTTATCCCCTTGTCCTTTTTGCACTACACAGGAGAGACCACCCTCCCACTGTTAAAAAAAAAAACTAAGTAACTTTTACTCTGAGTAAATTTTATATGGACCACTCTTTACTTTTTCAACCCCAATTCCAATGAAGTTGGGACGTTGTGTAAAACATAAATAAAAACAGAATACGATGATTTGCAAATCCTTTTCAGCCCATAATCAATTGAATACACTACAAAGACAAGATATTTAATGTTCAAACGGATAAACTTTATTGATTTTTGCAAACATTCACTCATTTTGAATGTGATGCCTGCAACACGTTCCAAAAAAGTTGGGACAGGAGCATGTTTACCACTGTGTTACATCACCTTTCCTTTGAACAACACTCAATAAGCATTTGGGAACTGAGGACACTAATTGTTGAAGCTTTGTAGGTGGAATTCTTTCCCATTCTTGCTTGATGTACAACTTCAGTTGCTCAACAGTCCAGGGCCTCTGTTGTCGTAGTTAGCGCTTCATAATGCACCACACATTGTCAATGGGAGACAGGTCTGGACTGCAGGCAGGCCAGTCTAGGACCCGTACTCTTTTACTATGAAGCCATGCTGCTGTAACACGTGCAGAATGTAGCTTGGCATTGTCTTGCTGAAATAAGCAGGGACGTCCCTGAAAAAGACGTTGCTTGGATGGCAGCATATGTTGCTCCAAGACCTGTATGTGCCTTTCAGCATTAATGGGCACTAACACACCCCCATACCATCAGAGATGCTGGCTTTTGAACTTAGTACTGATAACAATTCGGACAGTCCTTGTCCTCTTTGGCCAGGAGGACATGACATCCATGATTTCCAAAAACAATTTGAAATGTGGACTCGTCAGACCACAGGACACTTTTCCATTTTGCATCAGTCCATCTCAGATGAGCTCAGGGCCAGAGAAGCCAGCGGTGCTTCTGGGTGTTGTTGATATATGGCTTTTGCTTTGCAAGGTAGAGTTTTAACTTGCACTTGTAGATGGAGCAACGAACTGTGTTCACTGACAATGGTTTTCTGAAGTGTTCCTCAGCCCATGTGTTAATATCCGTTAGAGAATGATGTCGGTTTTTAATGCTGCCTGAGGGATCGAAGGTCAAGGGCACTCATTGTTGGTTTTCGGTGTTGTAGATTTCTCTGAACTTTCATTTAGAATGTAAGCTAATCAGTATATGTTCATGTATAATTATATTACCTTTGTAACCAAATAATCATACATAATAGTATTAATTTGTAGCCATGATTAACCTTTTAATTAAGTTTTTATTATACTGTGTGTGTTTTACTGTATATCTCTGTCCTTCAATGATAATGGAAATAGGTCAAACCATGTGCGGATGTTTTGCATGCAAGGCCTTACACTTTGACTGGAAGTATACCTTGATTAGGTATTGGTAGTCAGGAGAGTATGCTTTTTTTCAAATTATATCTTAACTCAAAGGGTGAGGACGGACATGAGTTTGTCTAAGATGTACAAATAATCAGTAAGTTAAGCAAAACAATCTCTAAACTGTAGCAGAGGGGGGAACAAAGTTATGTGTGCTGAGTACATTTACAGCGTTTAGCAGACGCCCTTATCCAGAGCGACTTACAATTGATACAATCTTAGCAACTGTGGGTTAAGGGCTTTGCTCAAGGACCAAACAGTGGCAGCAGTGGGATGTGAACCCTGGACCTTTTGGTCTATAGTCTAGTACCTTAACCGCTAGTCTACCACAGTCCCACACGTGGTAGCCTACACGTTGTATGTGGACAGGCTGTAAGTATATTATAGTTGCATAATAGAATTTACTATTTGGCATAACCATACAATGTATTTGAGTATGACAGTATGTGTAATAGGTATACGTGATGATAATTAGATGGTAAAATTAGACATTTGTATAAAAAAGGATGTGTGGGAACCGATGCCACCATTAAAATGTGGGCAAGGGAGTCTTAACCAAAACAAAGATGAGGAGAGCCCAAGGTCAGAGAAGAACCTAGAAAGGGGAGGAGATTTTCTAAAAGTTGGAAAACACTCATGACATAATGTCTGAACGTAATGTACAGAACAGTACATAAAGAGCCTGAGAACTGTTGATGGCATCTCTGCATCGCTGTTAGGATGTGTGGTTGTCATTATTGCCTGTACTCATGAGTAGATGCAATAAAACTGTCTGCTTCTCCACTGAAACTCTAATTCGGCTTGAGTGTGATGTTTGATTAAGTGAGCAGAACGTATTCTGTCAAAAAAACGCGACATCGGCCTTGCCACTTACTTGCAGAGATTTCTCCAGATTCTCTGAATCTTTGGATGATATTATGGACTGTTGATGATGAAGTCCCTAAATTTCTTGCAATTGCACCTTGAGGCATGTTGAGAAACGTTGTTCTTAAACTGTTGGACTATTTGTGATGAACCTCGCCCCATCCTTGCTTGTGAACGACTGAGCTTTTCGAGGATGCTCCCTTTATACCCAATCTTGAGACTAACCTGTTTCCAATGAACTTGTGGAATGTTCCAAACAGGTGTTTGTTGGGCATTCGTCAACTTTCCTAGTCTGTTGTCGCCCCTGTCCCAACTGTTTTGGACCGTGTTGCAGGCATCAAATTCAAAATGAGTGAATATTTGCTAAAAAACAATAGAGTTTATCCATTTGAACATTAGATATATTGTCTTTGTATCGTATTCAAATGAATATGAGTTGAAAAGGATTTGCAAATCATAGTATTCTGTTTTTATGTATGTTTTATACAGCGTCCCAACTTCACTGGAATCGGATTGTACTTGATTAGATTGTAGACTGGTAATTTTACTTGTACTTAAGTCAAATTTCGTCAGAGTAGTAGTATATTGAATTGAGTAGAGTATTTTAGTACTCTTTCCACCTCTGCCTAAATCTCATCGAGTATTTATGAGGGTGCCTGAAGACAGAAAGCACAGCATTCAGTAAAATCACAAGATGCTGTTTGGAATATTGTGAAATCATGCTGGAATAACATGGATCATGAGATTTTGGGGATATAGTCATTACACTTACACTAAATATGCAAGTGTGTGTGTGTGTGTGTTTCTCTTATATATAAAGTGTTCTGCTCCAAAGGTATATCAGTTTCCAGTTCAGACCTCTCCGAGTCCAGATTTGGCCATTGTACTGGGTAGTAGATAGGTGGAGCGTTTCAAAGCCAAGTATTACCTCACTTCCTTTGTTTAATCCCTGTGTAAGGCAGATGCTTACAGTTTGTAGTAATAGCTGTTTTTAGCAATTACATTCCCTGCTGCCTCTGCACTTGGGTCCGACCCACTTCTCCCCGCATTACACTAAATGCATCAGGTCATAGTTCCCTTTTCCTATGGATAAACCTTCCTATTGAATCTGAGTTTTTAGGAGAAGATACTGACAATCTCTTATGTTATGTGTTTATGTATGTACATTGGATCTATGTACTGCCTAATTTCTTAATCACTGATAGACTGATAAATCTTACACCAACAAAACATCAGCTAAACATTCAATGATCTGAATCATGGTCCTAAAACAATTGTTACTATACAACTTATATTTGCTAAATGCAAAAAACGACACAACGAAACAAACTTATATGCATGTTGTTTAACAGTTGCCCTTCTTTGTGCATGAATACGAATATTTACACACTCCCACAAATAGTCTGAATCATTATGGGTTGTGTTGCTGTGTATCCCTGCTGCCTGCATTTGAAGGCCAATACAAGCGTAATCCTTCATGCAGATAAAATTGGACATTGCAATGACAAAATGGCATCATATCTTGACTGTTCCAATAGGCCAAATAAACACATGATGCAACAGTGTGAAAGACGGTTTGACTATAACTGTGCATGACACACAGGAAATTAAACTAGTCAGTCAGTCCTATATTAAAAAGGGTTTAAATTCCTTGCTGTCTGTGAGCTGTTGTATAAAAATGTGGAAATAGTTTGTACTTGTGAAAAAGTAGTGGGAACAGTATTTAAAGAGGCTGGGAACTTATTTTCATTATATGTTTGTATATTTGGCTATAGAGCCCTGCATTAAGTTACTATTACAACCCCAGAAGTTGGGACGGTATGGAAAATGCAGTGTGTCTTACATTTATTTTGACTTTGATTTAATTACAGATAGTACAACCCAAGGTATTTCATGTTTAGTCTGGTGAACTTACTTTTATTTGTTAATAAACATCTATTTCTGCACTCTCTAGTCCAGTCTCTTAGTCCAGCATTTATGTAGCTGCAGAGGTGACAGTATTGCTTGGCTCTACAGCCAAAATGTCCGAATTTAAAAGACAGACTTTCATTTCCTGTTATGATTTATTATAATTGTTAAGACCTCAGTCGTTTAAGTGAAAGGACATTGATTGGATGGTCGTTAAACGGCGCTTACCTGTATGTATTTCAACACATTTCATTCCACATTTTCTCATTTCATCACCCATGTTATTGTCCCGGCCTTGCTTGTAAATTGTGTAGTAACAATACTAAAGTTTATTTCTATTGCAGTCAGTCATTCAAGCAACCTTTTGGCCTGATTACACAAGGAGAGGTCTGGAGATTTTTTTCATCTCATTCCTAAAATACCTACCACACTAGGTTATCGGTCCAGTGTGAGAGCGGTGCAGGCACAGCGCAGACCTGCATTCCTCTGGACAGCCTGCCAGGATATACAACCTGTGAAAATGAAGAAGATCTACAGTATGTATAAATATACAAGGAATAAACTGATTGGACGTCATGTTTGGACAGCTATAGATTGTCATAATTTATGAAGTATATAATTTATGAAGTAGTTACTGTTTGACCCTGGTCCAGAGCCTTTCCCAGAATTCATTGGGTGTAGAATGGGTTGCCAATCCGTTGCCAAACCTTCATGTTGCAATTCGAGCCCAAGGCTTGAGCAGAGGTTCTCAGAAACGGCTGCTTCCAGCAGCTGGTGCTTACCACTGAGACACAGGAGCTATACTTTCTATTTGTATAGTGTATAGATATTAGCTTGTGGAAAGGAGATAAAGAAGAGAGTACAGGCAGGATGGAGTGGGTGGAGAAGAGTGTCAGGAGTGCTGTGTGACAAAAGGGTCGCAGCAAAAGTGAAAGGAAAGATTTATAAGAGAGTAGTGAGACCAGCCTTGTTGTATGGCTTAGAGACAGTGGCACTGACAAAGAGACAGGAAGCAGAGCTGGAGGTGGCAGAACTTAAGATGTTGAGGTTCTCTTTAGGAGTGGTCTAGGGTGGACAGGATTAGGAATGAGATCATCAGAGGGACAGCACAGGTTGGAAATTGGGAGACAAAAAATGCGAGAGGGAAGGACTGAGATGGTTTGGACATGTGCAGAGGAGGGATAGTGGATATATTGGTAGGAGGATGTTGGCGATTGAGCTGCCAGGCAAGAGACGGAGAGGAAGACCAAAGAGAAGTTATTTGTTTGTGGTAAATGAAGATATGCAGGGAGTTGGGGTGACAGTAGAGGACGTGGAGGACAGGGTGAGGTGGAAACGTTTAACTCGCTGTGGTGACCCCTGATAAAGGGAGAAGCCGAAAGAAGAAGAAGAAGACATTTGACCTAAGCATCTTTATTACATCGTTACTGCAAAATAAAACTGCTATAGGATCTTTTACAAAATACAAGCAAGCAGGTTTGGCGAATATGTGATCCTAACTTGCAAGTTAGATCATTGGCTGGCTAAGCATATTAATGCGCAAGTGTAAATATATATATTAAATATATATATTATAACTACATTTCAGTTAGACTCTGTTGGACTGTTACACCATCATTATGTAAAGCTGAATATTATCTAGGACTTTAGCCTACAGGCCAGCAAGAAACCTCACACACTCTTCCTCTAATCCCACCACTGTGACTCTCACATGATACAGGAATGATCAAGCTCTCAGCTACTTTCCTTATACTTGAGATCTCTACTGAGTCGTCTGCTGGCAATGTGAGATGAGCTGGTTGTTTTTGAGGGGGATTCCTTTTCTTGGGATTACAAAAGTCCGAGATGAAGAGAGCAGACCGCTCGTACAAAAGGTAATTTCAGTACTGTCTCTTGGTTTCAACCTCTGATAGTTATGTTTTTATATAGCATTATTATATAGCAATGCAACTAATGCCTAATGTCATAACAATTACCTTTATGAGCAAACATACTGTACATAGTATACACTTACTTTATTAGATACGCCTCCTTTTTTCTACACTCATTATCCTATAGTTATTGTATAGAAGCAAACTATCTTTGTTAGTCCCTTTTACTCTTTTCTGTAACATAATTTAATGATCAGGACCCCCAGAGAGCAACCACAGATCAGGTACTATTTGGGTGGTGGCTCATTCTCAGCACGACACAGATGTGGTGGTGGTGTGTCAGTGTGTGTTGTGTTGGTATGAGTGGACCAAACATCGCAGTGCTGCTGGAGTTTTAAACACTGCAGTGTCACTGCTGGACTGAAAATAGCCCATCAACCAAAAATATCCAGCCATCAAGCATCCTGTAGGCAGCATCCTGTGAGCACTGCTGAAGGTTTAGAGGATGACTAACACAAACTGTGCAACAACAGGTGAGCTACTGTCTCTGACTTTACATCTACAAAGTGGAGCAATATGTTAGATTTTAGTCTAATGGAGTGAAGAGTTTGAACTCTGAGTTTAAAAACTCCAGCAGCACCTGTGTCTGAGTCAATCGCCCCAGCACCACACAAACTAACACAACCCACCACATCAGTGACACTGCAATGCTGAGATTGACCCACCACCCAAATAGTATCTAATCTGTGGTGGTCTTGTGGGGGTCCTGACCATTAGCAAACAGAGTAAAGGAGACAAACAAGGTATGTAGAGAAACAGATGGACTGCAGTTTGTAATTGTAGAACTGTAGTTGATGTAGAAGTGTATCTTAATGGTAATTGGAGCTGATAAATTTGATAATGAGTGTAGAAACAAGGAGGAGTACCTAATAAAGTGATTGCTGAGTGTATACTGTGGCTGTGGCTTATTTATTAAACGTGTACTGAACTAGTAGTGTTTTGGTGTAGCAGAGAAGAGTCTGAACATTCCACTTATTCATATTTTATATCCTTTTCATGACAATGCTACCACTCTGAAGAACGCTCCATACCAAAGCACAGACGATAGCTCAGAGAGCAAAACCGACTCATCCAGCCTGATGAGCAAACTGGAGAGCTTTTCTTGGAGGACTCCCACCCCGCAGACCTGTAGCCTGTCTGACCTAACCGACCTCCTTCTGAAATATGTGCTGTTCACCAGCAACCTGTTCTTCAGTGCTCTGGGTCTGGCCACGTTGTGCCTTGGTTTCTGGGGTCTCTTGAATAAGGAGTCCTTTGCCCAAGAGAAGCTGGATGGCCTTGGCACTGATCCCATGCTGATCTTCATATCTCTGGGTTTGCTGCTCTCCGTCCTGTGTCTAACAGGCTGTGTAGGGGTGCTGAGGGAGAACCGGTGCCTGTTGAGGATCTTCTCAGCTATGCTGCTGGTTCTCATAGCCGCTCAGGTCCTGGTGGCCATCCTGGTCTACAGCCTGCAAGACCAGATCACAGGGGTGATGCGCTCAGCCATGCTGACGGCCATGGTACGCTACCAGGATGACCTGGACCTGAGGTTTATCACGGATGAGATCCAGACTGGGTTGCAGTGCTGCGGGGTGGATACCTATCGAGACTGGGAGGTCAACCAGTAAGGGCATTTTCTTATTTGTTGTTGTTGCTGCTGGGTTTTTTATCATTTATATAGCGTTTTTCCTGAACAAGCAAACCAAACTATAATATGAACTACAGAAATACACCAGTTAAATCCAGCCGTGACGTTGTTCGCGATAACACACGAACTCAAGTGTTCTGTTGCTGTTATACAGCAAGTTTCTTTAAAACAACAAATTGACACATAATGGTCGCTAGATGGCGATTCTTGCCCAAAGTAAGTACACAGGTTATGGTTATTGGTTATGGAAGGCATGTTATGTCGTTCATTATTCAGTATTATTTATTTATTTATTTATTTATTTATTTATTTAGTGCAAAAATACTTCCAAATGCACACATTACGAACACACTATAAATCGGAGAGTGGACTGAGTGGTATTGAAGAAGTTTGCTACAGCATGCTACAAAAAGTTTATATAACACTACCCAGTAGCGTTAGCTCTAAATACGAAGTGCAAATAGGCGAAGATTAAAGGGACTAAAAATTAAATGAGTTTAGAATTAAACGATATAATTCAGTTATTTATTAGGTATGTTGGGTTACTTATATATGATATACAGTGGTGGTTGAAAGTTTGTGAACCCTTTAGAATTTTCTATATTTCTGCATAAATGTGACCTAAAACATCATCAGATTTTTACTCAGGTTCTAAAGGTATATAAAGAGAACCCAGTTAAACAAATGAGACAAAAATATTATTCTTGGTCATTTATTTACTGAGGAAAATGATCCAATATTACATATCAGTGAGCAGCAAAAGTATGTGAACCTCTAAGATTAGCAATTAAGGTGAAATTGGAGTCAGGTGTTGTCAATCAATGGGATGACAATCAGTTGTGAGTGGGCACACTGTTTTATTTAAAGAACAGGGATCTATCAAAGTCTGCTCTTCACAACACATATTTGTAAAAGTGTATCATGGCACGAACAAAGGAGATTTCTGAGGACCTCAGAAAAAGAGTTGTTGATGCTCATCAGGCTGGAAAAGGTTACAAAACCTTCTCTAAAGAGTTTGGACTCCACCAATCCACAGCTTGACAGTTTGTGTACAAATGTAGGAAATTCAAGACCATTGTTACCCTCCCCAGGAGTGGTCGACCAACAAAGATCACTCCAAGAGCAAGGCGTGTAATAGTTGGTGAGGTCACAATATGTATTATTGGATCATTTTCCTCAATCAATAAATGAGCAAGTATAATATTTTTGTCTCCTTTGTTTAACTGGGTTCTTTTTGTCTACTTTTAGGACTTGTGTGAAAATCTGATGATGTTTCAGGTCATATTTATGCAGAAATATAGAAAATTCTAAAGGAGTCACAAACTTTCAAGCACCGCTGTATGTGTGCTTAAATCGTGTGGTTACTTGGCAAGGCGTCAGCAGAGTGATAAAATTTTGAGTGTCTCATCACACAAATACCATCACGGTGAGAACGCTTCTCAACCAAGCAGATTGTGATGTTACAAAACGTTTGTATTCTTAGTGTGGTTGTTAGACACAGTTGTATTCCATGAGGGCACGCTGAGCTAAAACTGTGACTTAGGTTGTTAATTGGAATTGAGGCACACCTGCCAGCTAGTCAGAGCCAAGTATTTATGGTACTAAACAATGAGGTGGTCACATCCTACTTGCTCTAATACTTTCTTACACTCTGCAAATAACCTGACATTCCACTGTCTAATCAAACAGATTATCTGATATTTGATTTGTATCTTCTCTTCTGAAAGCCACCCATTCTCTCTCGCATTCTCTGCAGGTACTTTAACTGCTCGTCTCCAGGTGTGCAGGCATGCGGCGTTCCTCCGTCATGCTGCGTGGATCCGCTGGAGAACGGTACAGTGTGGAACTCGCAGTGTGGCCTCGGCGCTCAGCGGCTGGACGAGTTCACAGCTCAGAGCACCATCTTCCTGGGGGGTTGTGTGGGCAGTATTGCTCGCTGGATCGATCAGCACTCTGAGCTCCTAGGCATAGTGGCAGTGGCCCTGCTGGGAGTCCAGATCCTCACATTGGCCATGACTGCACGCCTCTTGGACAGGATCAGTGGAACACGAAAAGGCGTGGCACAGGGGAGCGTAATGCTGTATGGATAGTGACTCAGCAGCAGGTAGCATTGGTGCCCTAATACACCAGGGACCTGGGTTCAGTTGCCAGCTTCCCCTTAACTTCCCAAAGAGATGCTAGTAAGTGAATTGACTACTCTAAGTCACCCCAGGTGTGAATGATCACCACCCCAGGTGGTGCTCTCTAGGATATATATATATATATATATATATATATATATATATATATATATATGCAGATTTCATTGTAATTATCATGGCTGGTTTTCAAAGTCAAACCAATTCTCAAGCAGGACCATTCTTGTAGTTCATTAACTTATAATGTACAGTGGTACCTCGGTTCTCAACCACATTGGAACTCGTGAAATTCTGTTCTTGATGCATTTTGACTAGGAAAATTTGTCTCGGTTCTCGTCGTTTACTCGGTACTTGACACACTTGCTTAAACGTGTATGAGTCGAGCTGCGTGACTTGTTTCAGCCGAAACTCAATTCACGATTCAGTACACAATGATTCATTGATTCAAATTCACAATAGCTCTTGCTCAGTGAAGATCTCCGCTGTGTTTCTCATGTTTTTCTTCATTTTTACATCTACAGTACTGTATTCTAAAATGGTTAGTATTGACAGCCATCCGAAAGGAAAAAAGAAACCTCCAGAACAAAGGCTGCAGTTAGCTTAGCACCTATGCCAGCGCCCTGAGTTCATCAATAGAGCAAGTGTTTTGCTTTTACTTTTCATTGTCAAACCATTACTCATTAAATTACATGAGTTTTTCAACACTTTTTTTATGAAATATTTTGTGTTAATTTTTTTTTCCATCTGTAGGTTAATGTAAGTGTTTAAAACACTAACTTACTTATCATTACTTATCATAAGTTCTGCTATGATACAGTATAGACCGCTCTACCAAACACTTGTTAAACTCATCGGTTCATGATACAACTTATGATGGATTTTTCGGAACATATCCCCATCATAAATCAGGGAGCGCCTGTACAATACAACTCAATTAATGCATATAATGCCTTATACAGTGTGGATTCTCTGGGGATCTGGAAAGGATTAATTAAATTTACATTAAATTTGCTCGTTCTTGATAAGCTTTCTGGAACGAATCAACGACGAGAACTCGGGTACCACTGTACATAATGGTAAAACTTGAGGAGTTTTATACAACTGGGCGCTGGACTAAAAATCAAAAGGTTGAGTTTTAAGTCCCAGTACGTCCAAGCTTCCACTGTTGCGGCCTTAAGCAAGGCAGTTAGACTTGCAATCTTAAATTGGTCTTGAAGGGCATCTAGTAAACACTGTTATTTAAATATGGAATACTGTGGAGGCCAAACATCTAAAACTACTAGTGAAAATGCTTGTTTGGATTTTTTTGGAGAAGGGTAATGAACCAAACACACCTCAAAGGTTTGCAACACCTACTGGAAGACCAAAGAAGATCAAGCAGTGCTGACTGTCATGGACTTTCCTCCATAGTCACTTGACATAAACCTTATCGACATGTATGTGGGCACTTGAAGACAGGGAAAGCCAAGCATTCATTAACATCACAAGACGCTCTTGAGAATATTGTGACATCAGTGCGGTGGATGACATGGATCCTCAGATTTACACAAACCTGTATAAAGTTCCATCTAGCTTGAGTGCGCGGCTGTAAAAGCAGGCAATCGGGAAGGTTACTGAACGCTACTAAATTGGACCTTTTTCAACCGATTCAATTGTTCACTTATATTATTATGCTAGTTATTTGAATTGTAATAAAAAACCAAGGCGTTAAGGACCAGCTTACTGTTGTGGCCTTTAACCCAACATTATGGCCCTTATAGCCCAATACCTTAAACAATGAGTCACCCATGTCTTTTTTCTGCATGATCACTATTCTACCAGATTCACTGCACACAAGGATGGTTATAAACTTATTCTTACGGAAACCTGTGATGGAATGATGTCCTGCCCTGGGGCTTTACTCTGCGTTCTTGTATAGGGCCTTCAACCTTGTCCAGGATAACGGAGATAAAACAGGCGGCCTTTGATTGCTATATCACTCACATATTGTAGTTAGTATATGGTTATAAGATTCCAGTTTTACCCTTCATGACAGAGTTTTACCGCAGGGGATTCCGAGGACCCATCTGGAATTCATTGGGTGCAGCAAAAATGCCCCTATGATGAACTCAGATCCCATGACCTGCTTCTACAAACAGCTGGCCATCCTTCCCAGCAAGGAACAGGAGCTGCGAATGTAGCTTGTTAGTCATATATCATTGTTAAAAAAACAACATTGCTGGCTATATTCATGCTTTATTCAGTGTCATGTCATTCCAGTCCGCTGATGCTTGTTGGGCTTGTTGATGTTTCCAGTGCAGAAGCATGACAAGCAGCAGACCAACCACAGCACTCACCTGATTATCGACAAGACACTTATGGCAGAAGGACAGACATGAAAAAGAGAGTTATGAAAAGCTCACGAAGATCCTAAACAATCAGGGTTTTAGTTAAACAAATAGATTCATTTCAGCAGCAATTCAAGCAAGAGGCTGGGTTCACATTATTGCCATTGGGATAATGGTTCGAAACAATTGCAAACAGTACAAAAAAAGGTTCAGAAATGTTCCCCCAAATCTTAATAGAATATTTGGTGTATGAAATAGGTATGCGTACATAACGCCCGATACATCCAGGGTCCGGTAAGGTTTATAATCCTTATTATTAGGTTATTAATGTTACTGACCCATGACAGATGTAACAGCATAGACTCTGGTGCAGAAGGTTTTATTAAATGCCAAAAGTTGAGAAATGAGCAGCATTTGCATTCCAGCTTGTAGAGAGATGAACCAGCTTGCAGCCAGATGGGTCAGCGAGAGAGCAGTAAAAGTAGTGAGCAAGCACCAGTTTGTCAGGTGTGTCAATTTTTTTAAGCGTCACAGTGACAAGACACAGGTTGGATCTGCGTGCAGCATGGCTCGAGGGACAGTTCAGTTTGTTTTGGTTTTTTGTTTGGGTTTGGTTTGGGTTTCTTGGGGGTTTATTCTCACACAGGAAAGGACAGGGTGCAGTAGTAGGAGTGCCTTCGAAGGAGTCCAGGCTATCACAGGGCTGGGTATGATTGCCTACCCAGGATTATCCCCTAAACTGACTACTTTCCCTCAAACGTAGCCAACTGTGTCTGTATGTGACACCCGGCCTGGTCAGAAGGGACTGCCAGGACTCAAACATTCAAACATTAATCCATGCAGTATTGGGCTGGCATATTATACTGCTGCGTCACCCAAGCACCATCGAATTACTAAATATATCTTTTGGGCCTTCGCGGAAAGCGTTTAAGCCCCCAATTACTCAGCTCAACTGTAACTCACTATGTAAATGTACAAAAAAAATAAAAGATAATATTGTATGAAGCACCTACAGTATATGTGTGTTTTGTAGGTGACTTTATTTCTGGATACAGCAAGTGTAGTCTGTCTTCCATATGTACAATGAGATTCATTCTCATTGTAAAATTTTGCCAACACTGTTAAAGTTGCCTGCTGGTTGAAAGGTGGTGAAAGTTGTACTGAGGCACACGCTGACCTGCAGCCTTCCTAGCTCAGTGTAAGGGATGTGCACAAGGTGGGGGGATGTCACAAGACAGAGGAATAGGAAAGACCGAACTGAGAGAAAATGGAGAGCGTTTTCAATCTAAAAAGTATCAAAGGTGCTTTTCTTCCAGTAACTTAGTTCATTACAAAAGTAAACAAAGTTTATAAGCTCAGAGTGGCAAAAAGGCTTGGTATAAAAAGAGTGGAGTAAAAAAAATCTCCTTTAAAGGTAGGGGAGTTTAGAGCATTTAAGTCTAGGTATTTAAATTGGGTAACAACAGTAACTGCATAATATACTAGGAATACAATACAATGTAAATACTGTTGACAATTGACCATAAATAAATACATGAATCAATATCAACGGAGATCAACCAAACAACAAAAATTATGTCTTGTTGGCTCTTCTTGTCACATGTTCCTCAGCTGAGTTGACATCAGACTGAAATCCAATCATTTCTGGTAAACATATTGGAGTGGTTCCTGATGTTCTGGTTAGATGATTCCATATTGGGCCAGTTCATGCAGCTCCAGATGGCTAAATGCTTCCCAAGGGCAGATCACCGTAATATCTACAAAAGAGAACACAATCTCCTTTTTACTTGAAGTGAAAAGACTTTGAACTTTATATTAATTAAATTAAGGAGCTGATTTCAAACAATGTTTACCAGTTCCCAGCCCCTCCATTCCAGGAATTTCATCACCAAAACTGAAATTTAAAAAATGCAATTTTATAAACGATACAAAGACAAGAATTACTGCATTGTACTAAATGTTTTCATGTTGTATTTCACTTAATATTATTGTTTAACATAAAACACTATGTGCAAAGTATTTAATCTACTGTTTAAACTACTATTGTAATGTCCGGCCAACGTCCACTTTGCTCAACGTCCTGTTTCACAGAATGTAATGCGCCCTTTAAACTGCAAACCTGTATGGATTATGTATATTTACATTAAGTACCAGTCACTTTTGTTTCTCATGATAAAACGTCTAACAAAAAACATATAAGACACATTTACACACAAACACAAATTAACACACATAACATATGGGTAATATCAATAATTGCAAAACATCCAGGCATTAAATGTTATGACTTACCCGATGACTCCTCTTTTGGGAGGTTTACTTTTGAACTGGCGGGTGGATCTCTGTTTGAAGCGTGGTTGACCCTTACGTGGAGATCCAGGTCCCTTGGTTGCCATCTTGCTGCCGGCTTTGTGTTCAGGCTTGGGCACCTCAATGTTCATGACTTCAGGCTCAGTTATTCCAGCTTGGGGATGAAATTGAGATTTGCTCAGTGGACTGCCTGCATGCAAAGATCTTAATGGATTAGATTAAGGAGATGAGGCCAAGGTCAAGGACGGATTGTAAACGACCTCTACATATCGGACTACGTACTGTGTGAAGCATAATACAGGCGTACTACATAATCGAAATGTGCCTCTTACGAGGAATAGGTCTGGATAATGAATACTCGGATGGCAGGAACCTTATTTCTTGTTTCTTATGTCAAAATTCCTAACTGGTTTTGGGCATATACTGAATTCATCCTACATACTTGTGACATTGGGAATTTCTCATGTCTGCATACAGTCCTGGGTGTCACTTCTCCACCTTGTTTTAAATCGTCTACTTCCCCTTTTTGTGGTGTCTTTAGTTAGTTCCCAAGGTTAGTATGTCACATCTTCATTATACAGTAAACAACAATTACCTTATGATTAATATATAAACTAATGAATACGATATGTGATTAAGTTACTCAGTGATAAGAAAGAACCTGAGGCTGTATCTAGAGACAAGATTGCTTGCTGTCCGAACAGCTCTACTTCTACTGTTATGAGTTCACTCACTCAGCAAGGAATTACAGTTCTCAAAAATGTTTTGGCTGCCAATTGGAATCGCCATTCCTTATAGCTATAGCTAGTGCTTCAGATAATGGGTTAGGGTATTAAATTAACCCATATCGTATTATGGAAAATCAGATACCAAGAGTATAAGTGTGATTGTATTAGCACTTGTATAGTTAGGCCAAGGTTTCCAGTATTAAAAAGCATTTATATCTCTTATTTAGCATTCCATCTGCTCTTAATAGAGTTTACAATTACAATATTTAGGCTAAAATATTGCAGATCTTTGAATTCATGATTCTCTTTGAAGAGAGAGCGACATGGTAGAGTGGTGCATGTGGTTAACGTGTTGCCTGATAGCTCCAGAGATCCCAGTTTGATCTCGAGCTCCAACTCAGCCTCTATGCAATTTGGACATGTATTTACTCTTGGTACTCTGGTTTCCCCCCACATTCCAAAAACATGCATTAGGTCAACTGGTTACTCTAACTTGGCCTGGTGTGAATGTGACGGATTTAAGTATCGATGTTCTGTTTGTGAATAGCCATTGATGCCGAAAGCGACGTTAAATAAAATAAAAGCCAACAGAAAAGATCCATTAATTTGTTCCAAACCTAGATTCTCCATATGGCCAAAAGTTTATAAACACCACATCTGATTAACAATTTCAGTCACTTCAACAACACCCACTGCTAACAGGTTCGTAATATGAAGCATATAGACATGGCATCTCCATAGACAAACAATGGCAGTATAATGAGTTTAATACCTTACTATCTCTCAATATGACACTTTCATAGGTTTCCACCTCCCCAACAAGTCTATTAAACAACTATCTGCTCTCCTAAAACTAATTCCGTAAAGAAATGTTTTGCCAACATGATGGAGTTCAAAATCTAGTGGACTGGGAGACAAACTCCACACTACTACCCCTGATTTTGGTTGTAACACTTGTGTGTACAAAGCATATATAGTACTTATGTTTGCCATCATTGCCCCAGGATTTAGGTTTTGGCTCTAAAATGCAAATTGAAAGTGCTTCTATGTATAGCCCAAAGAAATTCTGGGGTACAATCATGAAAACACTCCACAATCAGTCTGCTACAAGTACGACCACAGTGAACCCTCTGCATTACTTCCACTAGATTCAATGAACCGTGGCTTTTATGTAATAACACAAGACTTCTGTAATCACCTCCTCCAATGATTCTGCGGTTCTCAGCTCTGATGACCAGCGAGATTCACGTTAATCCCAGTAATCCCAGCAAGGACAAAGAACAAACGTGCTGAATGGAGCTCAAGTACATCACTTCATCAGTTAATGTTAACTCAGACTTGATCTTGTCAGTATTTGTAAAATCAATAGGATACAGTTTGTAAAAGCACAGTGCATTCCACTGGGAATACTTCTTAATTTGGTCCAAATCACCACTTCAGACTGAAATCAAATCGTAAAATGCTTACAAGAAAGCAAATTAATGACCAGCTTACATTTGACTGTACCTTCACAAATCTTTTTTTGTTAACAAAATTGATTATATCCCTACTTTTCCCATTTCCCCTTGAACACCAATCTTCACAACTCACCTGCTTCTCCCCTCTGTCTCTTCTCTGTATGATGACGTTTGTCAAGCTGTCAATTTCCACAACCCTTTTATACTTAGAAACATAAGGGGATTAGGAATGAATCTCATGTCTGTCCCATTTGCAAACCCATTGCTTGAACCAGCCGAAGGGCTCACATGTGGACACTTGTACAGATTTATGAGTCTTGTTTTTCATTACTTCCCAGGGAGATGGAACTGGTCCACTAGGACCAGCAGTATTTTATGTTTTGAGTGAGGGTTTTTTTTGTTGTTTTTTTTTAAATAAAGGCGAGTTTTCTTCATTGTTAATTGTGAAATTGGCTCCCTCACATTTTAACCCAAAAATCCAATTACATTTCCATAGCTTTAAAAAATTTTTGTATAAACCTTACGTTTGTCACAACACTGCAAAAAGATATGCATGCCTTAGAGCAAAGGTATTCAGAATTGTCTTCTTAAAAACTTGGTTTATGGGGTTATAATATTGAGGCAATCAGCTAGTATTTTAGTCCAATATGGGCACGGATACCAATCACAAGTATCAGGCAGCCATAATTCTGGAAAGATTATTTAATTTTCCAGGATTTCTATGACCACAAAAACCCTGTGAAACGAGTTTGTGATAGAACATGATCAAATATGGAAATGTGTTAATAAATAGATGTGTAAAAAGCAACACAGTGCTAATTACACTAACTATTACTATAACTATACACTAACTATAGTGCAAATAGCAAGGTTGTGTGGTTAGTGCTATTTCTGCTTAGTACAAATAGACAATCTGATAACAGTAATACTAAAATAGACCGAAAGTTCTTGGAAACAAGCTTTCTTGATGACAATGTCAAATTCGAACAAGTATTATCAAGATACATATGAAATACATTTGTGCCTAGCATGGTATACATAGGAATCATGTTATACAACACCTTTGTGGCTGGCAAATTTGCCTCCTTCCAACCAGTCTTCACCTCATCAGCAGTCTGGGAGCTTAAGATCTTTACACGTGTGAGTAATCCCTAATAATTCCATGCCTTCGGGTAATGGATGGGTATAGTTCACATCTCTATCCGCTTCTAGATTAGCCCTGAGCGTGCCAAACACAAAGCAATTGGGATGCTTTATAAATGCTGAACATTCAGATCTTACTGTTGTTCAGATCTTACTGTTGTTCAGATCTTACTGTTGTTCAGATCTTACTGTTGTTCAGATCTTACTGTTGTGCCACTTGTTCCAATAATATTGCTCTATATTGTGGCTTGTCTGTCCCAAATTCCTGAAATCGACATCATTGACCATGAAGCACAAGGCAAAAACAACCCTAGACAGGGCACCAATCCATCGTAGGACACACATGTTGCATCTCATGGTATGTCTTCCAACTGGCATTTTTTCTTCAAAATAATGCTCGCTCCACACCAACCAAGAAGTTCACAGATTGTCTCTGCCAGAATTTTTTTTTGTAACACTTCCTCGCCTGTCCGGTTGCCAATTTTATCACAATCGACATTTTGGTGGGATCAGATGGGACATCAGCTTTGGCAACCTACAAGTGTGCAGGATCTACAGGCCCAGCTATGACATCTGTCTAAAAAATGTGCCACAGGATACAATAATGAACCTGTTTGCCTCCATGCCCAACCAAATCTCATCTTGTATCCAGGCTAGAGGCGGCCTAACAGGGTACTAGAGCCTCTTTTCAATTGTAGTTTTCTCCAGTAAACTTATCCTGTTGCTCTAATATTGTAATCAGTTACCTATATCATCATTACATTCATATGATTCCAATGACTCCTTCTTGGTAACCATTGTTTTTGTATGTATTTATTGCAATCAATGTCACAGCCACCAGACACCCTTATCTAGAGTGACTTACAACTGATACAGTCTTCTAATCCAAGCCATTGTGGGTTAAGGGTCTTGCTCAAGGACCCAATAGTAGCATCTTGGCAGGCATAGGATTTGAACCTTAGCCCTTTTGGTTCACAAGCCAGACACCCAACCATCACAGCCACATGTTTGGCTAAAGCTGCTTTGTTTTTTAACTGCAGATGAATTGGCACATCCTGAACAGTGCTGGCTGGTTCTCCTACCTAACTCCGTTGCTATGTAGGTTCAGCTATTGTGTAATGTTACAAGCAGTCACTGCCCACTGTACTTGTCTAGCCAGTAGTATAATTCTCTGCTCCTGTTGTATGTTTTTCTTTTCCCTGTTGCAAACCTTATTCATCCACCAACATTAGACACATATTCAACAACGAGTGAGAAGTTTTGACCGGTATTGACCGGTACTGTCTGGAGTATTCACTTTGGTCTGTGTCTGCTTTTTGTGGTGGTAAAGAGAAACACATTCTGCAATCGTGGAATTTCTAAATGTGTGCTTGATCAAGACAGAGGTTTTCTAAACCATGAAATCAGTGTTTCGCTTATGTGGACAGTGTCTCCTTGGCAACAACATCAGCTACTGGCCAAGGACATTTCTACACACAGAACCAGGCGGGCCTTAATCTCCCCGCGAACCACTTTTTTTTTTTTGTACTATACAAACCACCCCTCAGGTCTCAGATCGGTGTTCTGTGACGTTAGTGCAATCAGGAAGAAACAAAGACACACTGGAAAAGATTGCTTGAAACTGGGCAACCTCTGCTCTCTGGGATAAGACAGGTCCCATTGACTTCTTTTGGCTCCAACACCTCTGTTTCTTTGCTGCTACAATTGCCACAGCAATAGAGATCTCTGTCCATGGTTTTCGGAAGCCATGATTTAGAATCTTACCTCATAACCAACCTGCCTGTGTGTCACCTCAAGCTGTCCTTGGGGAGAAAACCTGGACTTGACTCAGTAGTGTAAACTCATGAAGCTGAATATATTTGTTGTACATCTGAGTCTAATGTTCTTCAGCCTGAAGGAAATTCTTCACTGAACTTCAGTGTGCTGGTTTGCTCCCTGGTAATGGATGCCATTTTGTTTTTATTCTGTGAAGGTCCCTACACCAGCAGGAGTTTTAACCATCGTCCCTTTGATAATCATATAACTTATATATATATATATATAATTGATTAAATAAATAAAACAATTTCATTCTGCCCATTGAACTCAACTAATGAAGTGCAAGCCTAAAGTGACTTGACAGACATCTTGCTTACTATCCACATTTGATTAGCAGTGAATACTGTGATAGTCAGAATGTTGTATGTATGTGCACCCAAAAACTCACACAAATGCCTACAAATATACAAAAGTGAAAATATCAGCAAAAAAACTCTTCTGCTAGTAGACATGCCAAAAATACAGAATTAACTACACAGCTAACAAATACACCAACATTACTCAGTGCTGCCCTTTAGATGTTTACATTTTAATTTTCTAACATTTGCAGCAATTAGCAGTCGCCAGATTTATCACCAATCGAGTATTTGTGGGATCAGATGGGACCCCAGCTTTGGAAACCTACAAGTGTGCAGGATCTACAGGCCCAGCTACAACATCTGTCTAAAAAATGTGCCAATAATGAACCTGTTTGCCTCCATGTCCAACCAAATCTCATTTTGTATCCAGGCTAGAGGTGGCCTAACAGGATACTAGAGCCTTTTTCAATTGTAGCTTTCCCCAGTAAACTTATCCTACAGACTTACATATCAATGAAGAGTCTTACAATCCAAGCAATTGTGGCTTAAGGGTCTTGCTCAGGGACCTAACAGTGGTAGATTGGCAGCAGTGGGATTTGAACCCTGGATGTTCTAATCGATAGTGCAGTACCTTAACCACTAGACCACCACAGCCCAAACATGTCACGGCACCAGGTCAGAAGTGTTTTTTCACTCCCTGATTTACGATGGTGACATGTTCTGACAAATTCATCATAAGTCAAATGTGTGACTTTGTATTATATTCTGTATATTCTACTTCCACTGTTTATCTATGAAGAGTCAATTCCTCTATGATTCATATCATGAAACTGAAAGCAGTAAATGTGGCTGAAGTATTAGAAGGTGTGTCTACATAACTTCTTTTTACCTTTCTTAATCACATTAGCATGTAGTTTTTAGACTCCTCTGATGCCCTTGACTGTGACATTGTACACACTGAAAATTGTGGGTAATATTTACAACCCTGGTTGTTGACTTGAGCTTGTTGGGTCAGGTCAGTGGGTTGACAACCAAGTGCATTGAGTTTGCAGTGCAACCCTGATAGGGAACAGGCACAGTGTGTAAAGTTTCATTTGCTGGAATTTTCCATTGTGTCTGAAGAGACGCAGGAAGGGAAAATGACAGTAAATCTATTACAAACTACAAGATAACAATTTTTATAGATGAACTTTCTAAAACGCACATTATGTAACTTGTCAAGTAGTTTAGCTTCACATCTTAAATTAGCCCACTGACAGAAAGTATGCTGACGAAAATGCTATTTACAGAACAAAAATGCTTGGAGTGGGCTTTTTGTAATACCCTGCTAAGAATAAACAGCAAAAAACAAGCATATGTTGTGCCGACCAGCTAAACCAGCACCAGATCAGCACTAACATTTAGGCGTAAATCAACATGGAGCACAGAACTTGCAAATCGACAGGCAACAATCAACATATGCTGGTCTTTTCTGTTTTCTTTTAGAAGGGTTGGAAATAAAATGATTTGTTATTCTAGGAACACTTTACAAATAATTATAATGTATGAGTTGTGACACAAAACTAGATTAGATTATAAAAAAATTATTTTTAACTGTGTCAGTCCCTTGTTGATAGTCCATGTAAAAAAGTCCTTGTTATTCTTAATGTTGTATGTTTTGGATATTGCTTATAGTGTGTGTGTGTGTGTGTGTGTGTGTGTGTGTGTGTGTGTGTGTGTGTGTGTGTGTGTGTGTGTGTGTGTTTGGTGAGATTGCTTAGAATATTTCAAAAATAATCCATTAAAAACATTTTTTTATGCCCATATACAGTGGTCCCCCTTTTGGTGGCATGGTGGCTCTGTGAATAGCACCGCCGCCTTACAGCAAGAAGGTCCTGGGTTCAATCCCAGGGTGGGGTTTTCTGTTTGGAGTCTGCATGCCCTCCCCGTGTCCGTGTGGGTTTACTCCGGGCACTCTGGTTTCCTCCCACAGTCCAAATACATGCAAGTTAGGTTAATTGATTACACTAAATTAGCCTGGTTTGAGTGTGGTCTCTGGTGACAGACAGAGCGACGCATCGGCACAAGTATTCTCAGTCGCATCAAATGGCAGTGGTCGGACCCCGCATTCGGTGGGACAAGCGCCAGGAAAATGATGATGATACAGTGGTCCCCCTTTTGCTATAATGACTCACTCAGGCTGGCATGGACTCAAAATCAGATTATCCATGTTTTCCCTGGATGATTTCATAATATTCTATAGAACAGTTTGTGATGTTACTGAATGCTTGACTTTCTCTGTCTTCAAGTGCTCCCATAAATCCTAGACTGGGATTAGGACAGGTGACCATGGAGGAAAGTGCATGACAGCCAGCACTCCTTGAGCTTCTTTGGTCTTCAAGTAGTTGTTGCTGGATGGATGTTGGTGGCTATATTTAGTTGACTTTGTGGTGACTTCTGATTAAGTTTGACAGAAGAAGAGAAACAGAATCATCACCATCATTTGCTTCCAAAAGTTACATTGCCTTATTTTGACTAAGACTATAATATAATAATAATTAATAATAATTTTAGGCTATATATTATTTAGTGTTATATTTTACAAAATCTATGATGAAATATAATAGCATTTATTCAGAATGATAATGATATTATATTATATAGTGTATAATGAAATAATGTACAGTGAATTACAAACTAATTAAATTATTTTCTTTCTTTTTTTTATTCCTGTATGATGGAATAAATCTTAATCTGGTCTCAGTCTTGGCCACTCCTGGTCTTGGTCTTGACTTAGACTCAACTATTAAAAGTCTTTGTCTTGACATGGACTCGATGTGACTTCTTGTTCACTGTGCACATCATGTATTTATGTAGCACCTATATGTTCTGAACTTGCTTGTTTTGGTTGCTTTAAGATGAAAGAAAGTACCAGTTATTTGTTTAGGATAGTCCCAACTGCCTTGTTTGAGAAACAGTCTAATGAAGCTAATGAAGTCACAGCATGACTGTGTTTGGATATGCTTGACTTTGACCTCATTTTCCCAACAACCCAAGTCTTTTTTTCTCTCTCTCTCTCTCTCATGTTCTTCATGAAAGGGTACTTAGTGCAGCTCACTGTTTTGACTGGACAGGTGGGCCCACATATGTTCAGGTATTTGTTAGAACTCTGGAGGTAAGATGCAATTCCATACTTTTATGTAGATTTTACAAAAATAGTTTTTTAATCAATGTCATCGGGTTAATGGCGCTGAAGTTGCCTGTTTTCACAGCTGATCAGAAAATAATGACTACTAGAATTGCTTCTGTTAGCTTGTTTCTGCTGGCACTTCAAGTCTCAGCACGCAGGTGGAATCTATTTGGTCAGTATGGTCAAATCTCATGTATACTGTATATATGTGCAAAGATATTTCAGTTTGTTTAGGTTGTCTTAACTTTAGTCAAACATGAGCTGCATTTACATCATTTGAAGTACTTATGTTAACCTGCAGATGCCCAGTCAAAGAAACCACAGGAGGGTGGAGTGAGACTGGTGGAAGGTAATCTTCCACATGCAGGTCGTGTAGAGGTGTACCATGATGGAAAGTGGGGAACAGTCTGTGACGACGGCTGGGACATGCCCGAGGCAGAGGTGGTGTGCCGTCAGCTCGGTTTCCCAGGAGCTGTGTCAGCCATGCCAGGAGAATCATATGGACAAGGCAAGCTCATGCTGAATCCTAGTTTACCCAATTTGTAAATGGCCCATAACTAACATAAGTCGTGGTGCAATAACATTCTGATTTAGGTTCTGGTCCTTTGTGGCTGGATGATGTAAACTGTGATGGATCAGAGAATGCTTTGTCCAGATGCCGTCTAAAAGGCTGGGGTGTTTCTGACTGTTCCCACAAAGAAGATGCAGGAGTAGTTTGCAAGAGTGGTGAGTCATCAGACAGCTAAATGTAACTCTTACGTTAAGTACAGTGGTACCACGGTTCTCGTAGTTAATTTGTCCCAGAAGTATTGAGCAACTTTTTCCCATAAGGAATAATGTAAATTGATCCATTCTAGACTCTCAGAAAATCCACACTGTACAAGGTACTATATGCATTAATTGAGTTGTATTGTACAGGTGCTCCCTGATTTACAAAGGGGATATGTTCTAACAAATACTATGATATAGTATCTGTATCTGTATGAAATACAGATACTATAAGTAATGATAATGTTAATATTTGAAACACTTACATTAACCTACAGTTGGCCAAAAGCATTAACCCAAAGCTTATTTTATAATAAAGTGTTGAAAAATCTCATGTAATTTAGTGAGTAATGGATTGAAAGTGAAAAGTACTCTATTGATGAACTCTGGTACTATGGGCTGTGGTAGCCTAGTGGTTAAGACACAGGACTATGGGCCAGAAGGTCCAGGGTTCAAATCCTACCTCTGCCAAGCTGCCACTGTTGGGTCCTTGAGCAAGACCCTTAACCCTAAATTACTTGGATTGTAAGTCTGTACCAATTGTAAGTCGCTCTGGATAAGGGCGTTTGCTAAATGCTGTAAATGTAAATGTACTAGCATACCTGTTTACTCTAACTCCAGTCTGTGCTCTGGAGCATTCAATCCCTGGTTTCCTTTCAGTTGGCTCTTATAAACTAACCTTTTTAGGACCCATGGATACTTATTTGCCCTAAGAATACATTACTGTCAGTGTAAAAATAAAGAAGAACACAATAAAAATAGTGGAGATCTTCTCTGAAGGATCTGAATCAGTGTATATTGAATCGTGAATCGTGACGCGAGTTTTGGCTGGAACGAGCCACGCAGCTCGACTCCTACAAGTTTAAGCAAGTGCACCGAGTACAAAGCAAACGATGAGAACCGAGACAAATTTTTCTAGTCAAAATGCATCGAGAACCGAATTCGACAAGTTCTGAGGTAGTTGAGAACCGAGGTACCACTGTAATGAAATGATTTCACAATGGAGGCCAAACAACCTAGACCATTATTGCTTGTTTTGATCTTGAGGAGAAGAATTCATTCTGTAGTAGGATAATAACATGAAAAAAACCTAAAGCTTTGCAGCAACTGCTTGAAGACCAAGGAGGATTAAGCAGGGCTGACTGATTGTGCCCAAACTTGTGGAGTCCATGCCAGCTCGAGTGCACGCTGTCAAAACAGCAAAGGGGGAGCATACCAAATACTAATTCATAATGACAATATTTTATAATGTATATACTTTATAATTATAATACATTATGAAGTTTATCAAAATAGTTATATTTTCTCTCAAACTGTTATGCAGATTATACGATATAATCATTTACGTCATTTAGCAGAGCATTTATCCAGAGTGACTTACAACTGATACAGTCTTACAATCCAAGCAATTGTGGTTAAGAGCCTTGCTCAAGGACCCAACAGGAGCAGCTTGGCAAATGTGGGATTTGAACCCCAGTCCTTCTGGTCTATAGTCCATTACCTTAACCGCTGGACCTTGAAAAGCATTTTCACTGGTCGGCTCAGAGTTTTGGCCCCCACTGTAGGTAACCTAAAGTATTAAAATGGGTGAATCTACTTAATTTAGTTTTTTTTATTAAACTGATGCTCACACCTGCTTTAACTCCTTTACAGAAAAAGACATGAACATTTCCCACTCTTTCACACTGGATCACAGCACGGGTCTGTCTGAAGGTCTTGGGGAACTTTTTGATAGCGGGGTCAGTTGCGATTTTAGCATTCTGGTCCATGACCCCAGTGAAGAGCAATCTGAACAGAAGACGATCTGTGTCCACAGCCTCATCCTTTCCCTTTGGTTCAATATCACTAAGAATCTCAAAGTTGAGATCGACCAAACCTGCCATCCATATGTTTCCAGCTTCTTCAGGTGAAACTTCCACTGTTTTTAATACAAACTTCCAGTATGATTTTTGTTTATAGATCTCATGACATGCAAGTTTTTTCAGGTATCTGTACACACGCCAGATCGATGTTACAATCTCTTCCGCCCAGTGTCTTCACAAGTTATCCTATATGTTTGAGTTGCATCAGCTTCTGGAGGATGTAGGCAGGGTCTTCACCTTGCTCCTACCTCAGGATGATACTTTCCATACCCAAGTGTCCCTGTATGAGTACAGTGTCAGTACAAAGGACATGCTGCTGCAGGAGAACGTTCTGCAATACCTGTCCTGGAACTTTGAGTCTCTCATTAGTGCTCCAGTGTGGAAGACCATCTCTATACACATGATGGAAGCATTGCTGTCTCGTTCAGACTTAGTGGTACCGGATGAAGCGTTTCTTCTTCAGGCACTGGAGGACTGGATCCAAGAAAGAGGTGATGCAGTTAACGAAGAAAGCAAGATCAACCTGCTGAATCAAATTCGATTCTCCATGATTCCAGCAGAAAAACTTTTTGATGTTCAGGTCAACTCAAGCTTGTACAAAAGCAATGAAGCATTTTATCGTGCTGCTTTGCTGAAAGGCTTCCAGTTCAACACTCTGGCTTTCTCAAAGATCAGGAAGCATTTTACTAACATTGAAGACTATGTTCCTAGGATCTACACTGCAGAACCATGGAGCACTGTAATCCAATACACTTCCACGAGCATCTCGCACAATTACCATAACTTTAATTCCCGCTCATTTACTACACCCATCCACAACAGTGTAATTTACAAGCACCAAACAATCAACTGGCAAGCACAGATTCTTCTGCAAAGCTGGGAATGCTCTAACCAAGGTTTCCACTGTGATTCTTTCCCTGTAGCAAGGCTCTTTATCTACAATAGCAATGTTAATTACCAGAACATTGTTCGCTTCAGCAACAGGGTCATTCTCACATGCAGGTCTGAAAAAATGGTTTTTCATGTTCAAGATTTCAAAAGTGACAACGCTTATATTTCAACAAAAAGCAGTGTGAATCTGACCCATCCCTGCCCTGACGACTATCACATTACCTTTGTCGTGCGTCCAGAGTACATCTGATTATGTTCACTTGCACACTGTATTGCACAAGTCTGCAAATAAATGATTTGGACTGTGGCGTGATTGTTGGCATCAGACAGGCTGGTTTAATTATTTGTATAACTGCTGATCTCCTGGGAGTTTCACACACAATAGTCTCTAGAGTTTACTCAGAATTGTATAATAAAGAAAAACAGACTAGAATACATGTACAGTGGTACCTCGGTTCTCGACCTCCTTGGACCTTGTCGAATTTGGTTCTCGACGCATTTTGACTAGAAAATATTGTCTTGGCTCTCGTTGTTTGCTCAGTACTCGGCACTCAGTACTTAAACTTGTATGAACCGAAACTGATTCACTACACAGTGATTCAGATTCACAATATATTTACATTCATGTCATTTAGAAGATGCCCTTATCCAGAGTGACTTACAATTCATATAGTCTTACAATTCAAGCAAGTGTGGGGTTAGAAGCCTTGGTCCAAGGACCTCAACAGTAAAAGCCCCCCTGGCAAGAGGTTTTTTTTAAAACCTGGACTTTTTTTTTTTCCGGTCCATGTTTCCAGTACTTTAAACTGGCTAGGTCACCCACAGTTCCCAATAGATGCCCTTCCTCAGTGAAGATCTCTGCTGTGTGATTATCGTGTTTTTTTTTCTGTAATTTTTTACATCTACAGTACTGATTCTTAGTGCAAATAAGTCTCCATGGGTTCCTAAAAAAAGGTAAGTTTATAAGAGCCAAAAGGAAAGGGAAACAGGAACTGACTCCTCCCAGAACATAGGCTGCTGTTAGCATTAGCAGCTTATGCTTAGCGCTCTGAGTTACAGTTACATTTTACATTTACATTTTACAGCATTTTATTAAGCAAGACACCCTTATCCAAAGTGACTTACAATTGGTACAGTCTTACAAATCCAGCAATTGTTTTAGGGTTAAGGACCCAGCAGCAGTGGCAGCTTGGCAGAGGTGGGATTTGAACCCTGGACCTTTTGGTCCATAGTCCCAGTAACCTTTTAAAATTTATCCGCTAGGCTACCACAGTCCCAGTCTTACGAAAAGAGTAAGAGTTTTTTTGCTTTTACTCCTCACTTTCACCCACTTACTACTACTCACCTCACTTTCATTTCAGTGGCACGGTGGCTCAGTGGGTAGCACTGGGGTCGCCTCACAGCCAAGAAGGTCCTGGGTTTTGATCCCAGGGTGGAGCAACCTGGGCTCCTTTCTGTTGGGAGTCCCCTGCATGTTGTCCATGTGGGGTTTACCCTTCTCTGGGTACTTAGTTTCCCTTCCTCCTCCCAAAGACATGCACTGGGGTTAACAACTGATTGTGGTAAACCTTGTGTGTGTGGCTAAAATGCCCATTGAATGCTGATAGTGAAATAATCAGCTCACTAAATTACACATAAGATATTTCACAAAACATCTAAATATAAAATAAGCTTTGTGTTAATGATTTTTGGCCACTGTGTAGTTAATGTAAGAGTTTTTAAACCATTAACCTAGTTATCATTAAGTTATCATTGCTTATCATGGGCCCCCCGCTATAACAGTAAATAGACCTCTCTACTACAGCACACGTTTTAACACTTTTGTTAAACTCTTTTTTCATGATTATGTAACTTCATGTTAACTTATGATGATTTGTCAGAACGTAATCGCCCACTGTAAATCAGGGAGCAGCCCTTTGTAACATACAACTCCAATTAATTCATATAAAATGCCTTAATACAGTGTGGATTTCTGGGGTCTGGAATGGATTTAATTGGGAATTATTTAAATTTACAAGATACAAACTCCATTATGCGATAATAATGCCTTAGTAACAGTGGTGGATTTTTTCACTGGGGGTCTACCCCTACTACCTACTTTTTTCATCTCATCTCATCTCAACATCTCAACTCTTGCCAAGGCCCAAACATCAATGTACATAAACACACAAAAAACTAAACAATGATTTACCAGAACTCTAACTTTTTTAATGCAAAATATGAATTCTATTTTGTACTTTTAAAAGAAACAGCATGTGTAAGCTGTTATCTCATGTGCCAATATGTAAAATGTAGGAAATAATGAACAATGAAGATCCTTTTAGATACAACCCACAGCTCTGGGTCTTTCACAGGGTTAAGCAGCAAAAAAGTGATTAACATAATTATTTTTTAAATAATATCTTTTTTAGCTCTAGTTATTAGTTTTCGGGCTGAATGTGTTTGACGGGTATTCTGACTTGGATGAAGAATATTGCCCTAAACGAGACACTCGTGGTGAGATATAGTTATAACAAACTGTCAAACAGAACAGGACAATGATCTTAAAAGTGTCTTAATACTGGCTGTACTTTGGATTCATTTTCCCTTGCACCATCAGATACAGGATTCCAACCTGTGAGATGGCATTTTATTAAATATTAAATAGATACATGAGGGTACACCTGCAAAAAACATAAAACATCATCAAATATTGCCCTGATAAAAGAGCAAAGACCGGCATATGTTATGTTTTGAACACTGGTTTGCTGGTAGTCCAGCTTTACCAGCAATACTATTTGAGCAAAACAAGAGTAAACAGGCGGTGTTAAATTCAATATTAGCTAGGAAACACAATGAAGATGTTAATCTGTGAACAAAGGAACTGCTGCTGGGAAAGAAATATTTCTCAGCAGGCCATACAAACTGCGACAGCATACAAAGTTTGGTGAACTGGATAATGGAATGGTAATGGACAAAGGAAATGAAAGTGCTCAAGAGGTTAGGTTTCAACAGCTTTTGAAAGCCTTTGAATGTGATAAGAGGGCTAGGAAGAAAATGAGGAAGTGTTTTTTGGTTGCCTGAGATATAAAGATATGAATCACGCTATTGTGCCACGTGTTTACCATTATTGAGATTGTGGTTGCAACACTGAAGGTATTAGTGCAGTGCACTTTTTCAGAGTTGCCCTGAAACTGTTCTTCTTTTACAGTCTGGCTTTAATCACCTCAACAACCATGCCATTGGTTTAACAAATCTCTATTAAATGAGATCATTTTAAGGTACGTTTTCTGGCTTCATATATATAGACAATGGTACACATAACTGTTCAAACCCTGTAACATTGCTTAAAAATGGCAGAAATGGCCTGTCTGAGTGTGGTTTCTTTTCAGCTCCAACTGCCATTTCCCCAGGCATTGTCTAGGTGGACGTGCTGGTCTTTGTCCTGACTTGTGCAAAAACATGAACCCTTGTTCATGTTTCTCAAGAAAAGAAACTTAGTGCAGCTTGCTTCTCTGATTGGACACTAACTGGACCATATAAAGGAATGTGAGACATACCTTCCTCGTTGTGCTTTAGGATTTACCCTGGAGGTGAGATACAGTTCCTTGCGTAGAAGTGCATTTGATATTCCGTAAGCTTTATTAAAACCGTGCTAAAGTTGTCACTTTTTATTTTCACAGCTTTTCTGAAAATGTTGCCGTCTAGAATTCCTTTTATCATCTGCATTTTGCTGTCCCTTTATGTCAACGGACATTGCTGGAGCCTATTTGGTGAGTATGTTCAAATATAATACGAAGCCTATTTATGCGTTACATACTGTATACCCATATGTGCATTGGAGTATGTACATACAGGGATGCTTGAAAGTTTGTGAATCCATTAGAATTGTCTATATTTCTGAATAAATATGAAACTAAAACATCATCAGATTTTCTAGAAGTCCTAAAAGTAGATAAAGAGAACCCAGTTAAACAACTGAGACAAAAATATTACATTTGGTCATTTATTGATTGAGGAAAATTATCCAATATTACATATTAGTGAGTGGCAAAAGTATGTGAACCTTTGCTTTCAGTATCTGGTGTGACCCCCCCTGTGCAGCAATAACTGCAACTAAATATTTCCTGTAACTGTTGATCAGTCCTGCACACCGGCTTGGAGGAATTTTAGCCCATTCCTCCGTACAGAACAGCTTTAACTCTGGGATGTTTCCTCACATTAACTGCTCGCTTCAGGTCGTTCATTTCATTTTGATTGGATTAAGGTCAGGACTTTGACTTGGCCATTCTAAAACATGAACATATTCTTCTGTAAACATTCGTTGTCTTGCTGCATGACCCACCTTCTCTTGAGATTCAGTTCATGGACAAATGTCCTGACATTTTCATTTAGAATTCTCTGAAATAATTCAGAATTCATTGTTTCACCAATGATGGCAAGCCGTCCTGGTCCAGATGTAGCAAAACAGGCCCAAACCATGATACAGATGGGATAAGGTCCCATCCACAAAACATTCTTCCAATAGCTGGGTTCTCTTTATCTACTTCTAGGACTTCTTTTAGGTAAATCTGATGATGTTTTAGGTCATATTTATGCAGAAATATGGAAAATTCTAAAGGGTTCACAAGCTTTCAAGCACCACTTTAAGAATATTATAACAATGTATTATATATTATATATTATATAGCAATAATAATATATTATTCTATATGTACATAGAATTATATAACATAAGCAAATGGTGTCATCCAGCAGAGATCCAGCCAAATGGACCACCAAAGGAAGGTGCGCTGAGACTGGTCGGAGGTGATCCCTTTGCAGGTCGTGTGGAAGTGTATCATGATGGTCAGTGGGGGACAGTCTGCGATGACGGCTGGGACATGGAGGAGGCTGAGGTGGTGTGCCGTCAGCTCGGTTTCCCAGGAGCTGTGTCAGCCATGGTGGGACAGACATATGGACAAGGCAAGTAATAAGTGCAATAGACACAATCAATGAGAGCCTTGTTTGACACAGTCCATTAATAATGTAAACTAACCTGATTCAGGTTCTGGCCCCATTTGGCTCGATGACATAAGCTGCAAAGGATCAGAGAGTACGTTGTCCAGTTGTCGCTTTAAAGGATGGGGTGTTACTGACTGTTCCCACAAAGAGGACGCTGGGGTAGTTTGCAAGAATGGTGAGTGTTTTGGTAAATAAATATTTGTATAGTTTTGTTGAAACTACGTTGTGAAGTCTGAAAAAAATATTTTTTTTGTTGCCTGTGTGCCTTTTTGTAGACAAAGGTGTAGACAACGGCCAGATATTCCCACTGGACCACAGTGTAGGCTTGTCTGAAGACCTTGGGACAATTTTTGATAGCGGCGACAGCTGCGATCTCAGCATTTTGGTCCACGACCCCAGTGCAGAGCAAGCTGAACAGAAGACGATCTGTGTCCACAAGCTGATCCTCTCTATTTACCCCAAGTTCAACATCACTAACAACTCAGAATATCTCACAGTTGAGATCAGCCAAACCTGCCAACCATATGTCTCCAACTTCTTCAGGTAAGAATCACACTGACTGGATTTACCAGTTCCGGTATGATTTTTGTTTATAGATCTCATGACATGCAGGTTTTTTCCACATGCAGGTATCTGTACACACGCCAAATCGATGTCACAATCTCTTCAGCCCAGTGTCTTCACAAGTTATCCTATATGTTTGAGTTGGATCAGCTTCTGGAGGATGTAGGCAGGGTCTTCACCTTGCTCCTTCCTCAGGACGATACTTTCCATACCCAAGTGTCCCTGAGTATGGTGTCAGTACAAAGGACATGCTGCTGCAGGAGAACGTTTTGCAATACCTGTCCTGGAACTTTGAGTCTCTCATTGGCGCTCCAGTGTGGAAGACCATCTCAATACACATGATGGAGGCATTGCTGTCTCGTTCAGACTTAGCGGTACAGGATGAAGCGTTTGTTCTTCAGGCACTGGAGGACTGGATCCAAGAAAGAGGTGACGCAGTTAACGAAGAAAGCAAGATCAACCTGCTGAATCAAATTCGATTCTCCATGATTCCGGCAGAAAAACTTTTTGATGTCCAGTTCAACTCAAGCCTGTACAAAAGCAATGAAGCGTTTTATCGTGCTGCTTTGCTGAAAGGCTTCCAGTTCAACACTCTGGCTTTCTCAAAGATCAGGAAGCATTTTACTAACATTGAAGACTACGTTCCTAGGATCTACACTGCTAAGCCTTGGAGCATTGTGATCAATTCCACTTCCAAAAGAATCATTAACAACTATAACTACAACTACAGATACAACCAGTACCAAGGAAATCAAAACCAATATTCATTCACAACTCCTTTACACAACAGTGGGATTTACAATCGGCAGTCAATCAACTGGCAAGCACAGGTTTTTCAGAATAGCTGGGAATGCTCTAACCAAGGAATCCGCTGTGATTCCCTCCCTGCCGCCAGGCTCTTTAGCTATGATGTCCAAAATTACCAGAGCACTGTTCGCTACAGCAACCGGCTGATTCTGACATGCTACACTAATAACCTTGTGTTTCATATCCAAGATTTCAAAAGCAACATGGCTTTTGTTCCAACCAACAGCAGTATGGGCCTGACCAACCCCTGCCCTAATGAGTACACCTTTACCTTTGTTGTGCGCCCAGAATATATCTAATTACACCTTCTTAGGCACACCAAAGAGTCTCTTAGGGCATTTTATTTCCATGTTACTTTCTGCCAAATCAGGTGACTTGGAATGTTGGAGGATATTCAGAAAGCAAATTGTTTGATTGCTTTAGGAACTGTATTTAGCATTTAAACACTGTCCATGTGAAAAATGAAAACTTGATTACTAAACAAGATGTTATTTCTTTATGCAAACGTCAAGTTAACTTTTCATATCTTTCATGTTAAGTTGTTCCAATAAAGTATTATACAGCTTATTGTGACTGTGTTTCTGTATTTTTCAAGTCAATAAATAAAAGCAAGAACATTTCAAACAATAAAAGACAGCTACAAAAATGAGACTACACTGTACACACAAACACTATAAATAAAGAACATAAATGTGGTGGGGGTGTAATACTCAAAACAGCAGTGACTTCTGGCTGGGAACAGTCCAGGGAACAAATAAGTCTGCACACTGTGTTCTCCAAGGTTAGAGAGCCGTCATGACCCTGCCCAGGAAAAGCCAGATTCATTTTTTACATTTTAGTTACTATCCAAAGTCTTAAGGCACTATTTAATGAAATAAGCATTTATTTATTTTAAATATATTAATGAAATCATCTAAAATTGAAATAATAGGGCTAAAATTGCCAATAGCCCAATAACCGACCTTAATAGACTTAGCAATTGGTCGAAAATAAGCATAATAATTGGACTGGAAATAAGCAGTGTTAGTCACCAATCCAGTAACATTACGATTAAAAATCAGTTCTGTTTCTGGCTATTTCTTTCCAGCATAAGGACACTAACAGGTTAGATGGTAAAGTCTGTGTACAAAACACAAGTGTACAAAACACCAGATAATTTTAAATGGAAGTGACGACATAAGCACAGTTTATCAGTCATCTATTTTATAATATTTGATAATAATAATGGCAATAATAATAATAAATATACGGTGTTATCGTCTTTCCCACGACCCTGATCAGAATTAAGCAAATAAAAATATGAATGAATCAATAAAATAATATGGTTTTCTATATAAAATGACTAGTATTAGTGATTAGTAATTATTTTGGTTATGAATACTTATTAAAGTAATATTGTATGCAGTTCATACTATATACTATATCATTTATTGCATATTGTGGCAATTTGAGTACAGTGAAGTCATTGCCATGTGGAAAAAAGTTTGAGATCATGTCACCTTTCTGAAATGGCACATAGAAGATGTGGTCATAATGGACTGGACATGGTCAGCAACAGTACTCAGGTAGGCTGTGGTTTTTAAATGATGCTAAATAAGTATTAAGGAGCCCACTGTATGTCAAGTAAATTACAGCAGAATTACAGCAAACTCCCACCATTACAGAGCCATTCCACCAAATGGGTGCCATTTCCATTCCCAGGATATTACATGTATAGATAATTAATATAATTAACTGTAAAAAATCTAAAGAAAATACTGAAAATTAGCTAGAACTATGGTATAGAACATGGTATTTGTTAGCTGTCCCTGGTTTCAAACATTACACTTTACAAGAAAAAATAATGATTAAAATCCTAAAGAAATATTTTTGGCATTGCTGTGCCACTCCGTATCCCACCTATCCCTTACATTTTTTTCATAAGAAATCAATGATGTTTTCATTTAAAATACATGTTTTAGTCATGTCCCCAGGTTTTCACTCAGTCCTGTTACCCTGGCATCACTGTGTACTGAATCGTGAATCATGATCGTGAATCGAGTTTGAAACGAGTCGTGCGGCTCGAGTCGTATAGGTTTAACGAGAACAGAGACCTTTTTTTTTTAAGTCATAATGCATCGAGAACCGAATTCAGTGAGTTACGATGTGGTCAAGAACCAAGGTACCACTGTATATGATGCATTTCAGCAAACTGAATCAACCAATTAAGTTCTGAGACCTTCCAAAAACACTGGAAGGGTATCAAACTTTTGTTCAAGCCAAATTTAATATTTAACGTTTTCCTCGTATGTAATATTTAATTTCCCTGTAAAGGTCATTTTCATTTAGGAAAATTAGCAAAACATGTCATTTGACCAGGGATGTCATGACCTTTTGTCCGAAAAGAACGCTACACGTGCAAAGTATTACAGTATGATGTGTTTCCTCTAATAATCAACCTCACAGTTTGCAATCCAGACACCTTTTGTGAGCAGTTTGTGTTCCTGTTTTTTGAGAAAATGCTGACTTTCAGTCTCAGATCCTCTGTCTGGTCTCTGTTGTAAATGTTGAAATCAGCATATTTTATGTTTTATGTTAAACCACCAAGATTTTCTAGTATGTTCACTGTCACGTCCCACTCTAGGGTTTGTACTTAGGTAGGATAGGTTAAAGCACTGGACTGTGGACCAACGATGGCTTGAATTGTGATTGTATCAAGTCTGCTAAATGATTAACTATACATGTAAGTGAAACAGGGGGAAATAACAAACAATAACCGTCACCACACACAACTCTGAATACCTAATTTCACACATTGCCTGCCAGATATACAAGCCATATACTGAACAGTACAATCTGTGTGAAATCCAAGGGGTGACACCAATAATCAGGATCAGACCAGGCAGGTGGGTAACAGAATCACAAGTTAAACGCACGTGGGGGCAAAACGCAATACACTCTCTCTCCATGCCAGCCTAAATATGGAAGTGGCACAAGTGGCAGTGACTTCCGACATGCTCCGGTCAGTTGAAGGTCAGCCGTTATTATTTCAGTTCATAAATAATTGCCAGTTCCCTGTCCTGCATCAACCATTAAGCAATGTGTTTCAGATAAAACTGGTCCTCTGACCCTAATCCAGCTGGAGTCAAGCAACGAGTTAAGATACTGAGTCATCTCAGCGTCATCTCAGCGACTGAGGCCAAATTCCGGTGTTAGGTGGACTGCGTGGTGGGAAATTACAACAGAATGGAACCATATTGCCCATGTTGGGGGTGTAGCACCAGAATTTGCCACCAGATGGCGGTCACGAACCATAAAAGGCTCATACTTCTTAGTGTTAGTCAGCTCACTCCTAACAGTCACTTATATGGGGGAATAATCTGTTTCAGTTTGTTCATGCGAACGTGCGTCATCTCTATATGATAACATTGTGTAAAATCTTACCAGCACTGATTAAACTTTCTGTATGATTTAATTTAGTGGTAATCATTGAGAAACATTGAAACAGGACAAAATGGTTAACATATTTAGTCAAAGTAGCATGTTAGCAGCACTGGAAACTCAGAGCATTCCAATTACTAATACTGACTAGAGCTCTAACCAGTGAACCGCTGCTCCAGAGGGTGATAGGGTGACGTTCTGTCCGAATATTTCAACACTGTCACGGTTACAAGTAATAGAAATTGAATTCTATTAAAGTTTAAAGAACCGGTGTATATCTGTGTTTAGTTGTCCCTCTGCAGGAATGTTCTGGAATTGCATCCCTTTAAACTTAATTACACAGTATACTTTGCACACACCTTTGCTGGTACTGCAACTTTCACTCTTTTGAGAAGGCTTTCTTCTAGATTTTGGAACATGACTGTAAGACCACTGATCTCCCACGTTCTGTCAAACTGGTCACACCAGCCACATGGACCTGATCTTCAGGAATAACTTAATTTTGAACTATTAATGCTCTATCCCTGATTCTCCTCAACTAATCTACACTTCTAAATATACACCGTGAGCTCTACTGGTTAGCATAGGGCTATTTGCATAATGTATCCTTTATACTAGATCCCCTATGGTGTATACTCTTTAGACACTACCTTTAGACACTACCTCATCATGCATAATAAACACCCACTATGTATGCGTTTAGTTTATTCTATTTTTATCTTGCTTTCTCTTATAATACAAGATTCAGAGTTACCATACATGACAGTTGTTTGCAAGTTTGTCGTTTATCTTATTTCCGTTGTTTTTTTAAAACATACTTAGTATATTATATAGTAGAGATAGAGATGGTTTGGACATGTGCAGAGGAGGGATAGTGGATATATTGGTAGGAGGATGTTGGAGATGGAGCTGTCAGGCAAGAGACGGAGAGGAAGACCAAGAGGAGGTATCTGGTTGTGGTAAATGAAGATATGCAGGGAGTTGGGGTGAGAGTAGAGGATGCGGAGGACAGGATGAGGAAAAATTTAACTCGCTGGGCCGACCCCTGATAAAGGGAGAAAGTCGAAAGAAGAAGAGATAGACTATTAGGTCGATTAATGCCATTTTGAGATAAATGGCATTGGCCGATATCTGTGCTCACGAGGCCGACATTCAAAAATAGTGCAGAAAATGCAGATTGCAACTTGCAGCTCATAAACTGGGACTACTGAGTGACTAAAAACAAAGATATGCCAAGAGAACATGCAGTAGGGGTGGGGCCATTTAAGAGATGATGAAAACTGTTCCCAACATCACAGCTTGCTGCTCTTAAATGGGACTGGGATTAAAAATAAAAAGATGCTGCTTCCATCCAATATGAAATACCAAGTATTTTCATATTTTATTGTATTATTATTTTTTTCAGAAACAAGTAGATTCTGTTATCTGGTAATAAATGTTGCTTAAGTGCAAGAAAACGTATTTATTTATTTATTTTTTAAAAAGACAGACTACAAAAACAGATTTTTATAGCTTATGTTCATTTAAGTTCAGCAGTTTTGTCACTCATTTATTATTAACAGGCATTATATATCGGCCACTGATCACCATGCTCTCTAAATATTGGCACTGGCATTGGCATTGGCATCGGCCATTAAAAACCCATATCAGTCGACCACTATTATATAGTCTACCAATTTTTTTATTCTGTATTCTTGTTCTTAGGGGCGCCATATGGGGATTACAAGTGAGGATGATTCTAAGGGCCTGTTACTAACAGACCATAAAATGTATTCAAGTATTATTTTTAGTTTTTAAGGGCTCAGTGTAAGATAATTTCATGGGCCCTGAAATCCACGGCAGCGCCCCTGCTTGTTCTGTCTACCAGTTTTATTCTAGATGAATTCTTTATTTTTTCTGTAACACTTTGCTAGAAGCATTAATTCATGGAGTATTTCATGAGTGAGCAATCATTAATTCATACACATAATGCATCATGATTATGGATGAAGTGGGCATGTGTCATGTATGCCTTCATGCAGGAGCAATATATGAATTCATGGCGTAATTAAAGTAGAACATAAATGTTAACCTCTTGAGAACTCCTTACCCTCCTCGGAGCTCTGATTTTTTTATGTATAAAAACTGAGCACCGTCTTTGAACAGGAGTTATTTTTGTTTTTGTGAAATGCTCAAGAGTGTCTACAAAGGAGGACTGAGTTAAGCAGAATGGAGTATGAGGTGTAGCAAACCCAAAACGTCATGTCCTCATGTGGGGACGCGAGGTCTCAGGAGGTTAAGCATTAATTCTTCTTGAGTTCATGATGTTTGTGCCCCTTAAAGTAGTGCTACACTTTATTCTTGTCCTTATCACTGCACTGCAGAAGTAGCCTGACAGTATTTCATTATACTATAACTCTGTACTGGTATAATGATAATAAAGTTGAACTGAACTGAATGGAACTGAAACTGATGTTGGATGATAAGCCCTGGCTCACTGTTGGCTGTTGAATTCATCTCAGAATGGAGATGGAACATTAGATGGCAAATTAACTCCATCTGATGGAGTTAAGGTCAAGGCTCTGTGCAAGACCGTCAAGTTGGCAAACCTTTTTTTTTTGGACTTTTTTTGTTTTAAGAGGGCAGGGCAGACAGTTGATGAACTGACTTGTCGGGAAGTTATGAAAGAAACATCACTGAGTCACTGGGGTGCTCATTCTGTACAACCCATTCTTTTGTCACTGTTTATCTTTGGAGATTTCATGCATGAATACTTCATATTATGGTACTGTTATCAACGAGTGTAAAAAGAGAAAAAGAGTGATTACTAGTTAGAAGGGATGTCTACATACTTTTGGTCATCAGCACCAGAGGAATTAAAATGTCTGTTTTTATGTATGAAAATACCTATGGCGCTTCGTACATTAGATATTACTTATTAAACCTTTCACTCCATGTACAGACGGGAGTCAAATGTCTGAGACCACTACTGAAAATGCTTCTATTTTGCGTTTTTCTCAAATGTATTGCAGTGTTTCATTACAAATCATATAATCAACATAAGAATAAGTGAAGTTGAATCTTTAATAAGATATACATTTGAAAATGTATTCGTACTTGGTATGTTTCCCCTTTTGCTGTAATGCCATCCTGAACTCGAGCTGCCATGGATTACACAGGTTTGTGCAAAATCTGATGATACATGTTTTCCCAGCATGATTTCACAATAATCCAACGAGCATCTTAAGATGTTACTGAATGCGCGACTTTCTTTGTTTTCAAGTGCCTCCATAAATTCTCAATTGGGTTTAGGTCAGGAGACTGAATATTAAATTCCGTGACGGGCCAGATTCACTCAAGTTGTTAGTTCAGTTCCAATTAGAAAAATGCAAAACAGAAGCATTTTCAACAGGGGTCTCAGACTTCTGGGTCTCATTCCATATATAGACCAAATATTTGGTTTTGGTTTTTACTTGGGCTATGTAAATGATTTCATTATTTGTACATTTAATTGTTTAATTTAATTGATTCATTTTTTCTTGTTTCTGTGACGTACTCTCTATGTTTTGCAATTTCTTACCTCATGAGTGATAGAAATGTCATGCTGGGCATGAACTTCCTTTTGACTCCTGAATAACCTCAGCTAGAACTGCAAGAAGGAAGGTCATATTGTTTCCCTTTAAATTTAGAGCAACTTTTAAAGGCATGCAAACGTGTTTTTGAAAGCACATCATGTTCAGGTCATGAACAGTCTAAAAGGTCAAGAAGATGGTGACCCTTTATCAGGAAACATGTACCATAAGATACCTTCAGCCTAAGAGTTTACCCTGTCATGTTAACATGAGTATGAGTGTCACATGACTTTGTTCTAGTTTTATGTGATTTAGATCTTGCTGTTTTTCACCAAAATGTACATTTTAGTCATTTTAAATAATACCTTTGCACATTTTTATCATTACTTAACAGACTCTAATCTTAGAACCTTTAGCAGACACCCTTTATCCAAAAGAGCAGTTGAAGGTAAAGGGCCTTGCTCTAGGGCCCAACATTGGCAGTTTGGCTAGAATTTGTACACTTAACCATTGATCCAAAACTGTCTTTTTGGAATAAATTGGGGTGATATGGGGGCACTCAATAGCCCACAATGAGAAAGGGAAAACATTATTTTAGAATTTTAGACGTTTTAGCTAATTTCACCTGTCTATATAAAGTCTCACAGCTATCATATCAGAGGTAAAACCAATCAAGGAAAGAACTGCCTGTAGAGCTCAGAGACAGAATAATGTGGAGCCACAGATCTAGAGCAGGATACAGATAATCTGCTGCACTGAAACTTCACAAGAGTGCAGTGGCCTCCGTAATTCTTAAATGGAAGAAGTTTGGAACAACTAGGACTCTTCCTAGAGCTGGCCACCCCACCAAAATAAGTAACTGGCCTAGAAGGGCCTTGGTAAGAGAGGTAACCAAGAACCCAGTGGTCACTCTGGCTGAGCTCCAAAGATTCTGTGTGCAGATGGAAGAAACTTTCAGAAGGTCAACCATCACTGCAGCACTCCACCAATCTGGGCTTTATGGCAGAGTGGGCAGACAGAAGCCTCTCCTCAGTAAAAGACACATGAAAGGACCTAAAGGACTCTCAGGCTGTGATAAACAAGATTCTCTGGTCTGATGAAACCAAGATGGAACACTTATACATATAAGGCATCAATAACTGTTTAACTGCAAAAGATGTTGGTCGCTAAGTCAAGTCAGATTTATTTATATAGCACTTTTTACAATGGAGCATTGTCTAAAAGCAACTTTACAATTTTAGATTATCTCCTAATATTTAGTGTCTGAGTCTTGAACTAAAGTGGGAAGTTTATTCCATAGTTGGGGGCCATGTATGAGAAAGCCTTTCCCCCTGCTCTGACTTTTTTAATTAACAATCACTGATTTGTTTGTAAGTGAACTAATGTTAAGTAATCCTAGCTTTAGTCTAAGGTTGTTATTTCTATGGGAGCCTTCTGTGTTTATACTAATGAGGTTATTAAAACAGACTTTCTGAGAGCGTTTAGGACAGATGCGGGTAACAGACACTGTTTCAGGGAAGTCACAAATATATGAAATCTTTGTGAGTCTGCCTGCGTACTAATGAGCAGTATGAGTATATGAGTTTCACAATTCCTGATGCAAGTCATAAAGTCAAAGCACTGAACCTTGATTTACTCAATATCAATTACCCACTGCCTGACCGCATAACGCACGCACGTCTCTACACTTTCATCAGTGGACTGAAGCAACTCAGGCTGACCTGGGTGACCCTGAGATGGCTGCTTCCTGTGGACACTGACTGAAGTTAGTGGAATGCCATATGGAATTGGAAAGGGTGGAGAAGAGAGGTGCAAAATAAATCCGAACCAGAATGAAATTTTTGGAGGGGGAATGGCGGTGAGGCACACATCGACCACTTCCTTCCATTGCCTCAACACGCTCTTCTCACCAGAGTCATAGAAAATCTGAGACAAATCCTCTCATCACTGATAACATTTGCACCAAGCTTGCACAATCGTGTGCTCTCCATTGAACAAAAAAAGGTTTGATTAGATGGGAAGCTCACATACCAAAAGTGATGTGTAACATGGAGTCATCCTTGATATGCAACCATTCACTACGTACTTACATTTCATAATTTCATGGTATGGTATAACAATCTAAGATGTGACTTACTCACCGGCAGGTGCTGTATCTGCTGTATTTAATCAGTCATCCTTTTTACTTCAGAAAGTGGTTTCTCAATAGTTATTTTCACTTGGGTCTTACTAATAGGTTTCTTTGTTTGCTTTTAAGAGTCTGTTTAATCCTGAGTAGACCATGTGAGGAAAGAATTCGTGGGAAAAGAAAAATTAGGAACATACTGTAAATGAATGGAAATGTTGTTTCCTCTATGTCATTGCTAGTAATTAAAGAGTGACCTCATTAGTGATCTCAAATGGCCAGTGGGTATGTTTTCTTTCTTAAGAGTGTTTATTCGCTTTCTGGACTTTCTGGTATGTCCCTTTAATGTTTCTCCATTTGTGCACTCTGGCTACAAAATAGTCACACACTGATGATGTTTCCAAAATATTGGCATACATAAACCAGAATAATTTATATTCCAGTGCTTTGTAAGTTCATTTCTTTGGTTTGTGGGTGTGGTGGGTGTCTTTTCTGTTCCCCTTTGCCAGTTTCAATCAGTGTTATTCCAGTTTCAGTCAGGGAATCCTGAAATATTTCTCTGCCAGTAAGTCTGTGCATCATCCGTGGTCAGAAAGCAAGACCATGGTGGGAGTGAGATAAAATGTCTCTGGAAAATTGTGGAATATATAAAGTGTAATGTCATAGCCAGTAAAATCAAACAAAAAAGGACTTACAATGAGAATGTCTGTTATTCCCTTCTGGGCGTTGGCAAGTTTAAACAAATAATTGTTCCTCCCGTTTGATGTCTGTGGTTGACAGGAATCACTTTCAGTAACAAAGGCGATTTTCTTTTACAATATGTGTCATGCACTGGAGAATGGAGTTGCGCTGGATAGTGGTTGTGTGAAAACACTAAATAGTCTACACCGTAGTCCAGTGATATACACTCTATGAAAATATGCGTCATCTGGAGGTGGTGGAATCCCATGTGGTCAATGGTTGTGCTATTTGTGTGTGACGCAAATATATTGTATTTCCATATATTATACAATTTGTAGGTCTAAGACAGCAACAGGAGCTTGACCTTGACCATAACCGGTGTGTAGGGAAAGCCCCTTGTTATTAGCAGCTCCTGTGACTCAGAAATAAGAGTCAGATGCTGGAAACATCCGGTCCTGTCCAGTGTGGGTTATAGTTCCCCCTCTGACCCTAACCAGGATAAGTGGGGGTAAAACAGAATGCTGCACTTTTTTCTTTCTCAGCTCATACTGTAATTAAACTGTAAAAAGTTATTTTAACGTGAATGTGTTGGTCTTTGTTTTCCTTCAAGCATATGTAACCCAAAACACTCTCAAATGTAATAATTTCACACATATTCTGATAAACAGATTGCTGTTACACTTGCTTAGTATTTGCTACAGTTAGTGCCATTGCTAGTGTTAGTTTTGATTGAAGTAAGCCTTTTCATTAAATTCCCTGCGGTTTATATTGAAATATTGTTGGACTGGTTAGTGCAGCCCCTATATATTTAACAGTTTTTGTCACTGACACATTGTCCTGAGTTCATAATTTCCTGTAACCGACCATCTTGAGCATGCTAGCAGTAAATGTTTGATTGTAAGACTACAGGCAAATAAGCTTTCAGCAAACATAATGGATTGTTTGACAATAGTTCAGGCTGCTGGGTTAACCTCAGCTGACCATTCCATTTATTCCATTCATTTACATTCTTATCTGCTTAATCCTGGACAAGGATCCAGGAGATCTGGTGTCTAGAGCACAAGGCAGGAACAACCCTGGACAGGGCACCAGTTCATCATAGGACTCATACACTCACACACTAGGGGCATTTTAGAGTCATCAATTAGCCTAACACACATGTCTTTGGACTATGAAAGGAAAGCAGAGTAACTCGGTGGCTAGCCTTGCTCAGTTAGGTCTTTGGGTCTTGATAGTAGAAAACTGTAAAACTGCTTTGACAATGCTCCATGTAGAATCACTATAGAAATCAATCTGACTTTGAGTTTTAATATGCACTACTGGTGTAGGCCACCATCACAGGGATTTGGGATGGAGTCCTGTTGCAGCCTTTGAGCTGAGTCAGACACCACATACAGACTCAATTGGCATCGTCTGAGGGAGGGGAGCAACTCATAGATAGCAACTCATAGTTAGCCCTGCAATGGAATGGCATCCCATCCAGGACATGCTTATACCTGCATCCATGTTCTCCAGGGATAGAAGCCGGACCCCTTATAATAGTGACCAGGAAAGATGGGGTTAAAATGTGGGGTGAAATTACAAACAAGCATAAAAAGTATTGGTGTATGTGAAAGATTAACGCAAAAGACCACAAATTTATTCTTGGTTAAGTTAGGTATGTAAGCATTTTCCATCCTGTATGGTTCCCTGTAGATGGAAGACAACAGATATTGATCTTTAAGTTTTACAGCATTTAGCAAACAACTTTCAGTTGAGAGCAACTTTCAATTGAGCTGAGCTGTTGAATGTTAAGATCCTTGCCAGTAGCCACGGTTTTCCAATAATTAGTCCAGAGTCTAGAATCAATTACCCTGATTGGCGAAACTGAGCTCATCTGGGCTTGTAATGAAGCTAAAAACCTGTGCGACATTTTAAGACCACTGGTCCAGCTATTGTACCATTACATGAAGGTGTTGCTGTAAAAATGTGGGAGGAAAGCACAAAGTACTGCACTATTTTTTGTACTATTTCTTTCTATTTTATTTCCCTAGATAATACTGAGTGAAAGGTGACTTGAATGTGAGGTGTCTGGTCTCCTTCTGTGAGACAATTGCTATGATTGGTCAATGTGTGTGGAATGAATAAAAAGTGTACTGAACCGTGGAAGTCCTGAAATTTATGGAGCATTAAATTGTCAGTGGTTATACACAAAGCATGAAACTGAGTAGGAGCAAGGTGTTTAGAACGTGAGCTATCTGGAGGCGGTTACACACAACACCACAGTTGTTAAGATTATTCTCACCCAAGCAATTCAGCAGGTTATTCCATTTACGAGGCACTTGTGGTGTCTAATGTTTGGCCCTGTTGCTATGCCATTACACTAAGGTGAGTTGTTGAAATTTGTGTAGAGTAAATGTACCGGACTTCGTCTGCAGTTAATTTTCTGTTGTGGATTTGGGGCATTAAATTGTCAGTGGTTATACACAAAGAATGAAACTGAGTAGGAGCAAGTTGTTTAGATTGTGAGGCAGATGGTGACGTTTCTATTTGCAAGATGGTGGCGTCTAATGTTTAGTCCAGTTGCTGTCCAATTATACTAAGGTGTAGTTGTAGCAATGTGTGTGGAATGAATTGTTTATTGTTGTTTGGTTTTGCTTTTTGAACATTTAACATATGTCCAGGTAGGAGTAAGTTGTATCTCAGTTTCTCAGTTTGTGTCGAGATATACAAATTAACTGTGTAATGCAAGTGAACCATGGGCTGGCATGACATGTTACACCCTAACACCAAGGAGTGCTGAGACTCCGCAGTCTCTGATGAAGAAAGACATCCGGAAACACAATTGGTGCCAGCCAACCCCTACACAGGCCATACAGTGTTGGTAATCATCTAAACTTAAACCAAAATACAACTCAACAGACCAAAGGCTGGATATGAACCAGAGTGATTCAGTTGGCAGAGCTCCCAATATTGAACAACCCAGATTGGTTGAGAAAAAAAACAAATACAAATAAATTACAAATACACCTATGTACCTGTGAACATAAAAAAAGAACATGTATGCATAGCAGACAATATTTATAGCTCATTGAACTGATGGCAGCTGGCAGAAAAGAATTCCTGTAGCTTGGTGTCCATCTGAACTCCAAGGTATCTGTAGCTGGGGACAAGTTCCACCTCTGTTCCATGAATGGTAATTGGATCTGGATCGGGCCTCTTCTTCCTAAGGTCCAACGCCATATGTTTGGTCATTGAAATGTTATGCTATAGATAGTTGTGGTTGCACCAGTCCACAAAGACCTTGACTATTCTCACTCATATACTCTCCAAATACAGCCTGCTGAATCATCTGAGATTTTCTGAAGAATGCAGTTTTCTGAATTAAAATTGATTATCAGAAGTATGGTAGGCATGGTAATTGGCCGTTTCTGCAGAAGGAGAATCCTGACAGGGGACTGTCCCCTAGCACAGTAACAGCAACCCCTTCCAAGCCCTGAGTGATTGACTAGCATTCCCATGAATTACAGGACAGGCTACAGGGGCACACCCGGCCAGGAAAAGGAAGGGTAACACAAAGATATTCTTTCTTATTCCCAATTCCCAAAGGCTATTCCAAATGTAATATCATCAATGTCAAATGCTGGTACAGTAATATTATTTGACATTAACCCATTGCTTAACGCAGGTAAAAGGATTATAGTGTTATTACAAATGAAAACCACTTTCTGTCAGTTTTAGTACAGACATAACAGTTTATTAAATAAACAGCTCCAAATGAAATAAACAGCTCCAAATTAAATGTCAGTCTATAAAATAAATTTAGTTGGCACAGTGGTTAGAACTATCGCTTCAAAACTATAGATACTCGGGTTTGAGTCCTGACTCAGCCACTGACTGTATGTAGTTTGCTTTTTCTCCCACTATACTCCATATTCCAAAGGCGTTAGGTCAACTGATGTCTCTAAAAATGTCTCAGCGTGACTGTATGCATGGTGGTGAGGACTGTGATGGCTTAGTGGCTAAGGTACAGGCTTGTGGGTCAGAAGATCTATAGTTCAAATCTCACCTTCACTAAGCTGTCACTGTCATGTTCTTGAGAATGGCCCTAACCCACATTTGCTTGAATTCTAAGATATATCAGTTTCTAAACTGGCTAAAAGTGTCTTTGGTATCCATGAAATTAGAATGACCAATTCAGGATAGGGACTGAGTTATATCTAATTTTACTTTTGTGTCATACCTAATGGGATTGCTTTTATTGAGCAATTATAGGCCATATTATAGTATTGGAGAAATGTGTCACTTTCTTGCTAACAATTAAATCGCTAGTCAGAAACAAACGATTTCACCAGACAATGCGCTTGCGCAAGTTTTCCGCAAATGGGCGTGGTTCAGGGCTGAGCGCTATATAAAAACGCTACCGTTAAGTCCTTCTGTAGCGGATTCACGAGAGTTGCCGCGAGATTAGCAGAACCTCAGGAAGTTACGGCGCTCTGTGTATTTTTTTCCCCGCTGCCTTCTAGAAAGTTTGTCGCGTCCCGACGTTGGCAACCGCGTCTTTAAACTTCGTCGTTTTGATTTAGCTCGGGTTTGTAGGCTTAGACACAACACGTTCCTTGTGAAAATGAGCAAGCCAACTAGTTTTTGCGCTCCTTTGCTGCTGTTTCTGGTGTGGCGGGCGGTGGAGGTAGCAGAAGCCTGCAGCTGCTCTCCTGTACATCCTCAACAAGCTTACTGCAACGCAGACGTCGGTAAGATTATTCTCACTCGGGCCTTTTTTTAAATAGCTTCGAAGGTTTACGAGACACTCGTGGTTTCCAGTTCGTGTATTTAACGAGTGTAAACAAACATCTGCTGTCGCGTTCCAATACTTTTCGCTCAAGGCTGATGTTGTTGTTTTATGGTAGAGCGAGCCTCTCTCTCTCTCTCTCTCTCTCTCTCTCTCTACCAACCATCATCATAACTTCATGATGCTTCTGGGTTGGGATTGGCAGTCCTGCAAAAATCTCATATTACACTTTTTCTCAGACTTTCTTTCACTTGTCACTTTTTTACACTTTTTGTTCTACTCAGGATCGTGTGGCGTAAAATAAGTATTGGCGTTAAAGTATTTATTTGTTTGGTTTTAAAAAAAAATACATTAATTTTTATCCTTCTGTTTAAAATTCAGTTTTTGTTCGTTCTAATGTAGTTTTCTATATAGCTATATTTACTATATTTTGTATTTACAAATAGTCTACCCTTGCTTTTTAGTGCAAGTCTTTAAGAAAAATGCATGACAAAAACATGATAGTGAATAGTGAAATGCCTGGAATGGGGGGAAAAAGTCCTACCTCATTCCAGCATCATACAATCGCCCTACATGTGTGCCAGGGACATTTTGATAATGATCTGTTCCATGTACATGTTTTCTGTATAGGTTACCCTTGCTCCTTATCCAGTTCCTCACTTGTACTAGTCTGTCTACTAGGTTCTCTCGATTTACTGAGTAAAGTGCCATGTCTCACAATGCTTTATTCTAGTGCTAGACTCAAATATAAAATAAACAACAATCCTTGAATAATTAAACATCTATTTTTTGGGACTGTGGTAGCCTAGCGGTTAAGATACTGGACTTTGGACCAGAAGGTCCAGGGTTCAAATCCCATCTCTGCCAAGCTGCCACTGTTGGGTCCTTGAGCAAGGCCCTTAGCCCACAATTGCTCGGATTGTAAGACTGTATCAATTGTAAGTCGCTTTGGGTGAGGGTGTCTGCTAAATGCTGTAAATGTAAATATTTTTAAATCATGGGGTTCCATAGAGTTGACTATTTGGGATTTTTGTGTCTCTGTAGTGAACAAAGACTAGTGTGTAGTCATGTTTTAGTTGTGTTGATCTGTGTCCAGTTTGATACGATAAAGATGCTTTAACTGTGATGCTTTAACCTAGTAAACCAGAGTTAAACATCATGGTCAGTAATGGTGTATCATGATTGGGTTGGTCTAGCCTTCAACCATAATGACCTTGCTTCAGGTCCCAACGACGTCTTCCCGGTGGCTTATACAGGCATGATTAGCCGTGTCTCGGGAGGGGAGACCCTCGCTGACTCTGAAATGGATTGGCATCCCATCCAGGGCATGCTTACATGCATGTCCTGTGTTATCTGGTATAGCCTCTCTGTGACCCTTTCCAGAACAAACGGAGATCAATAAAGGACTTCACTTTGGAGGTCGGTTGGCAATTCGCAACCACCATGTTGAACTGGGTTCAAGTCCAGGACTTTCAGGTATATCGCAGGCATGATAGGATGAGGGAAGGGAGGGAAGGCCTGGTGCTGCAACAGTGACCCCTACCCAGCTCTGTGATGGTTCAGGGCTTGTGCTTGGCATGTGAACTTTAAGCTCTAGACCCCTCCCCCCTCAGTGAGCCTGACTAGGATAAACAGAAGCAAAAATTGGGGGGGAGAGAAATGTTGATGGATCATATTATCTACCCCTAAACTGGGCCCAGCACTTTTTCCACTATGCACGTTTTCCACTCTTTCAGTAAAGGCAGCACAGTTTTACTGCTCTTTTGGTAAACAGCCCGTCCAGATAAATGTTGGTTCGCTTTTCAGGGTCACTGCTTAATACGACAGCTGTGACTGACCCTTCTTCATAACCTTAAAATGAATAATCTAGGATTTAATCCGATATGTCTTACTGAGGGCCTTTCCTGATTCTTTTGCTCAGTAAATGTATCACATGATGATTTGTTTAGATTTTGTCAAAGTCTGTTTACAGTTTCAGTCAGATTTCAGATCTCTTCTGGGGTTTATTTGCTCCCTTTTTAAATATCATGTAGTTTACCTTTGGCACAACACCATTTTTGGAGATGTTCTAGGGAAGTTTATCCAAATAATGACTCTTGGACTGATGTGGGAAGGAGCTGGATCAACTGTAGTGATAACTGTGGTGTAGTCATAACTGAGACGTGGACAGTCACAGCTGTGTTTCTTTATCACAAGACTGGTCTAAGATGGCGCTGATGCTTTTACTCAGGAAACATGATTATGTAACTTGAGCGTTTAATATTGTGTGACTGTTGCATCTCGTCTGATGGCTCAATGGGTAGCCGAGGTCATGGGTTCCAACCCCGTATGAGGCTTGAGTGGTGGGTTATGGAGGGGGGTCTCCCAGTGCCGGTTTGAAGCCTAGACAGACTGTTCGAGAAGTGTCACATTTCTTCCCAGCATATTTAGAGAGATTATATTGCAGATGTAGGGCCCTATGATTTCAGCTGTGAAGTGAGTACAGACGGACTTCATGTATAAAGACAGAAATGCATGAAGAAATGAGATTGAAAATCTGAAAGTGAGCATGACCAGCCATAACACAGGTCAGTCACTCGGGTGTTTGTTTATGAGACCGGTGGCGACGCATGTCGATGATGAGGAAGTGTTCGATTTTGTGGTGTTAGTGCAATTGGGGCATTGCAAAATGGAGGGCACAGCAGTGTCCTAATGAGCAGTACTAAAGAGAACCTTAGGTTTGTTGATATCAAAATTACAAGTTGCATTTTGATTTATGCTTATGAAATAATAAGGACCTTAAACCTTTCCTTATTTGTTTTTACAACTTTCATTTGTGAGGTTGCTAAATGTTATAGCAGCAATTTCATTAAATACAAAGGTGCCATTTTGCTATGGTTTGTTTAATTGTAGTCATTTTCTTATGGTGAAGAAAAGAAAAAATAAAGGAATAAAATGGAAAAATAAAACAGATTTCATAGGATCCCATCATATTCAGTTGATTTTAGCCAATTGTTTTAGTAGCTCAATCTTGATGATGATGATGATACTACTGGACAAATCTGGTGGCTTTATTCAGAGATCTGTATTAGTATATTGGTGAATGGGGAAACATTTAATTTATTTTTTTTCTGGTGAGTTGCCTGGCTTATCCATCTGGGTTTTAATCCTTTACCGTCTAGGCTTTTAGAAGGATTTGCCAGCTCAATACACAAGGCTCTCGAATTGTGATGGTAGAGAAATATAATGTTCAGTTACAAGATAACCACTGAAAAGATTATAATGTTTGATGGCCGAAAATGAATTGGCACCATCATGGTTGTTGATTCTGAGGTTTTTGTCATGATGAGAGCGTAAAGCCACATGAGTTGAACCTAAGCAGGGTGGTCTGATCTCACAAGGGGGGTGTTTTGAACTTTTGTACATTCTATTTTAGTTTTTTATTTTTGTTTTGGTTTTTTTTGGACTGTGGTACCCGGTCTACCTACACTCAGCTTCCCACTTTGGCCATCTGTGCAGTGACACAGCATTGCATGATCTCTATTTCTAAAGGCCTGATCATGGAAAGCCAGTAGTCATTCTTTGATCCAGACTTTTGGCTCATTGCAATTGCAGAGATGAAAAAGGATTATTGCATTCCACTGGAACCTTCATCCGACCATCTGGCCATACAGTGCCATGTGGTTTTCCTGTTCTAGCTCTCAAATGCTACAGTAATGAAATTGGTTGAATGGGCTCTGCCGCAGTCACCAATTGCCCACCTGCTCTGACTGCTTAAGCCACCATGACTGGATTTTCCATTGCATCTACTCTCTTTTTTTTTTGTGACCGGTGAGCCCAAGGCCTGGAAGTATCTCGAATTTTTTTACTTTGTCTTGGTATGGCCGTGATTACAACATTGCGTTACATAAGTTGAGAGCACTTTGCTTGCGCAGCTGAAAACGGACATCCTGTTTCTAAGACTTCGTATGTTACTTCGCAGTTTTTACAACATCCTGTTTATTAATGGGGTAGTCAGTGGCTTGTTTGTTTGGGGTTTTTAGACCATCGTGAGTACTGAGAGCCCAAACTAGTTCCGTCTGCAATGGTCAATCACACAGTAAATTATTTTTATTATGGCTGTTTCTCTTGAATCACTTGTATAACAGGTTTATACCATTTTAATGTAAACCTTCTCAAACGAGCTTAACTGTTCCAGTACTTCTAGAAATGACAAGTTTATACGCTCTCGTGTTTAAATCGCATGTTGCGCATTGAAATATAACCCAACTGTGGCGATTAGTGGTCTACAGTGCACATTATACAGAGAATACGTAGTGTTTGCTCACAGCAAGCAACATGCTCAATTTGTATGCCTGAAGTTGCTTGGATCAGGTACCACTAACCTATTTCAGCGAATAAGAGCTTATTCAATGACTGGGTACCCACACGGCCCTGCTCCATCGGCATTCACCTTGATATTACTCTCCACTAAATATTAAATACAACATTTTAGGGGTGTAATAGTACACTCTGCTCTCTATTTGATTCACGATGCTGAGCTCACGATTCGGTTTTCTCACAATTATATTTTTCCAATTGATCATAGACATTCCTTTATTTATTAAGTGTAAATAATGCACAGAAGTTTAACAAAAATAGTCACATGGAATTACAGAGGTTTAATTGTAAACAAAGTGCTCTGTTGTAGCTTCAAAATAAATTGAGTTTCGGTGAGGATGAGACATGCACTTGTCAGCATGACGTATGATTGCGCCTTCTGGTGTTCAAAAAATGCAATTGCAAGAGAACACCATCAATGAACTCAATACACAGCGTCCCATTTTTGCTTGCCGATTGCGATGCATTGTTACGCCTCATAAAACATATGGGAGAATGGAGTTAAAAGAGAAAAGGTGAAGTTCAGATGAGCATATCTGGCAACCTGATCTCTTTCACTTCAACCCTGGCAGAGTAACATTGTGTAGGGGTGGTTGAATTATTGTCTTGCTCCAGCCTAACTAACTTCCAGTACACTTCAAGGAAAGACGCAACTTTGTACTCATTTATGAGCGGAACCTAAAACGGATTGATGGGGGCACCCCTAGTCTACGTGACATGACTGCAGACTCAGCCAGAGCCCGGACTCTCCTGCACCATTATGCTTTATTGAGCATATCGAGGATATTGTCAGTGCTTAAAGAACACTGACCAGCTGCATGTTTCATTATAAAGTGTGTAATTAGTGCTGTTTAATTGAATAAAAATCACTAAGTATGGAATAATATTTGAATAGTAGTTTTTTAGTCTATTGTTACTGATGATTTTATATCATGATATTGTGTATCATATTCTTATCATCTCGCCCACCCTTAATCCCAGGCATCTTTTTTTGGTTCGTCCTGGTCCCTTTTCTCCCTCGTAACATTCCCGGATGCCAGACCTGGGGATGCAACTCCATAACCAGTGGCCGTATGTAAACCAGAGTAGAGCAATGGGTCTCACTGCTGAGCCACTTTGGTTTGTATATGGCCTCTGAGTTGCATCCCCAGGTCTGGCTCACAGTATAGACCTAGATGTTCTTCAGACACTGGAGAAGGGTTACAGGACCCACACAGGGGCTGGATCTGCAGTCACGTGATACAGGCCAGGGTTGCCCCTGTCGGCCTGTTCTAATGTCCTCTCATAAATGAGTCCAAAACTGGCTCTTTCCTTTTTGAACATTGGCAGTTTTTGACCAGTCTCTGTGTAAGCAGGAAAAGCTGGCTAATGCTACTTCCTCTCATAATGGAAGCACCCAAAACATTCCTATTTCCAGTAAACACGGCGCCACAAATGGAATGGAATGAACGAGCAGAATGGAGGGCCTGTGATTGAACTGGGATTAAACATTGCAGCCTTGTGTGCCTTCAGTCACCGAGAGTGTTGGGCTTGACTTTCTAAACGCGGCCGTCTTGTGGGTGCATCTGGCATCCCGCATGTGTGTGGCCCAGAGAAAAGCAGCTCTGTGCTCTTGTGTGGGTTTAGGGAGGGTATGCATGGCCCCTCTGAGAACACACTCGTACAAGTGTTATCAGTACAGAGAGGCCACTGAAAACCATAAAAATTGTGGGATGTGTTTTGACGAATATAGGTTTAAAAGATTTTTGACAATGCATGTGCTGTAGTTGTCTAGAAAGAATTCGCATGCTTTTCGCCTTGGTGTACTTTTCTTTACAAGCAAAATAAATATTTTTGAAGCGGATCTTACAAGCCAGCCTGCTGCACAAACAAACAAGATCCAAAGCTGCAGGGCGCAATTGGTATGTTGATGTCAGCAAAACTTTGCTGGCGGATTGAGTCGAGCTCCCAGAGCCTGTGTAATTAACAAGCAGCATGCTGTGGCGAGACCACTGGCCAAGATTTGAGCTTCAGCTTCAGACAGATTTTTGCGTCAGGCCCAGCACATTCCTCCATCTACACTGCCACGAATCAAACGCTCATGCTCTTCCATGTGCAATACCCCGGCAGAGAAGAAACAAAGTCGTCTTGCTGAACTCAAAGGCCGTAGGAGTTTGATCAGTGTTGGGTGATTCTTATTTTTTGGACTTAAAAATATTTTGTCTCCTTGCAGTTATCAGAGCTAAAGTGCTTGGACGGCAAGAAGTGGTCACAGGCAACGACATCTATGGCAATCCGATCAAGAGGATCCAATATGATGTGAAACAGATTAAGGTATTTAACACTTCGTAAATCTCCTTGCTTATTCGTTCCTCGTCCATTATCAGGTTCACTTGCCACACAGAAGCACTTTGGGGTTCTATGATTACAGACTGTAGTCCATCTTCTTTACATACTTTTAGTTCCCTTTACTCTGTTGTCATGCGGTCCAGACAGATCCGCTACAGATCAGGTACTATTTGGGTGGATCATTCTCAGCACTACAGTGACACTGGTGGTGGTGGTGGTGGTGGTGTTGGTGTGCTGAGCTGGTATGAATGGATCAGACACAGCAGTGCTGCTGGAGTTTTAAAGTGTATTCACTCACTCCATTAGACACCCATATTGTTTCACCTTGTAGATGTAAAGTCGGAGACAGTAGCTCATCTGTTGTTGCACAGTCATCCTCTAATCCTTTATCAGTGCTCACAGGATGCTGGTGACTGGACATTTTTGGTTGGTGGACTATTTCAGTCCAGCAGTGACAGAGTTGTTAAATTCCAGCAGCGGTATGTGATCTGCTCGCACCACCACGTCAGTGTCACTGCAGTGCTGAGAAAGATCCACCACCCAAATAGTTCCTGATCATTGGAGAATAAAGTAAAGGGGACTAACGAAGTATGTAGAGAAACAGATGGACTACAATCTGTAATTGTAGAACTACAAAGTGCTTCTATGTGGTGAGTGGAACTGCTAAAATGGACAGTTAATGTAGAAACAAAGTGATCGGTTGTGCATGAACTAGGTGAGCTAGAGAGAAGCATTTGGAATAAACACAGTTTTTTCTGGTAATGCTGTATTGTTCTAAACTAATCCTTGTTTATATAGCATTTTATAACCTTATTTACCCATTAACCAGAAAACCAATATAGATTGCGTTGTCATAAACTTCCTGCTAGTAGTGGTGGTGGTGTTGTCATGTGGTTGCTTAAAAACAGTAATTTGCCTCACCCAATTTCACAACACTCAGGGGAAGTAAAAGGCATCATCGGTTTAGGCAAAAATTTGGTGCGGTTTATTGGCCGAGCCTGAAGGCTTATGCTTGCATAAATTTTCTAAAGCAGATAGTTAATGGCTGTGTGTGACTTTATATCCAAAATAAAAACGGCAACTAAAACTGCATCAGAGGAAAAATCCCAGATGGCTGCCAGCTGGCTTACATAATGCTGACTGAGTTTGCAAAGCTGTTGTTAAGGCTACTTTTAAGAATCTATAGCCTAATGTGCTCAGGTGGCACAGCAGCAATATGCCAGAAGGGGGATCATCCCCCAGCACTACAAGAGCAACCCCTGCATAGCCCCTTACCCACTTTTTAGTCTGTTACCCAGTGATTTCCAGGTTATGCCTCCAGATCCTTTGCCACCCCTGCCCAGGACATGCGTTGTTAAAATGAGGGAGGGATATTTTAGAGTGATGAAAAAAGGCTGCACTTAAATAAAGTTTTTAATATATACCGGCACATTCAGTGTGGTTTATAAGGACTGAAGAATCCTTTCCTGTGAATCGACATGGCCATACATTTTTATTCTTGGCATCTTAACAGTAAGTAATGATAATATGTACAGTGGTGCCTCGGTCCTTGACCACCTCTGAACTCGGCCGAAACTCGATTCACGAATCAATACACAGTGATTCAGATTCACAATAGCTTTTGCTCACTTTTTTCTTTATTTTTAAGTTAAGTCAAGTCAGATTTATTTTTATAGCGCTTTTTACAATGGAGCATTGTCTCAAAGCAACTTTACAAGTTTAGATTATCTCCTAATAAGTACGGTCCAATCCCAAATTGAGCAAGCCTAGAGGCGACAGTGGCAAGGAAAAACTCCCTAGTTCTAGGAAGAAACCTTGGGAGGACCAAGACTCAAAAAGGGACCCAACCTCCTTGGGCGGCGTTTCGTAGATGATAAGTCGAAGAGCGAAACTAAAAGTCATGGAGTCAAAGTTCGAATAAATGTGAAGTATGCACATCGACATTAAGTGGCCCGGGTATATGATGGGGCTGGAGCTGATGATGACGGAAGCAGCTTGAGTGGAGCTCCAGCACAAGTTTTACATCTCCAGTACTATATTCTTAGTGCAAATAAGTCCCTATGGGTCCTAAAATGGTTAATGACAGCCAACTGAAAGGAAAACTGGCTTTTAAGCTGAGCAGTTAGCATTAGCAGCTATGCAAGCTCCTTGAGTCCACCAATAGAGTAAGTGTTTTGCTTTTACAATTCACTTTCAAAACATTACTCGCTAAATTATTAGATTTTTCAACATTTTATTCTAAAATAAGCTTCGCGTTAATGCTTTTGGCCAACTGTAGGGTCATGTAAGTGTTAATGGCTCTGCTGTTGTAGAGTATAGAGTATATTAAACTCTAACTTGTGACGAATTTGTCATACAGTGCAACTCTACCTCAGTGTTGGTTTTATGGGGGTCTAAAATGGATTAATTCAACTGACATTATTCCTTGTGGGAAAAATTTGCTCAGTACGTTTTCGGCTTTCAACAAGCCTTCTGGAACGAATTAAAGATGAGCACCGACGTACCATTGTACAATGTTTCTGTAACTAGCATTGACTTAATTATATGGCCTTGTGTTAGTCATATGTGTAGGGTGACCTACAGCTTACGTTTTTCTTTCCTACATTTCATCTGTTAGATGTTCAAGGGGCCTAACCGTGAGATTGACGCCATCTTCACTGGCCCTTCGTCAGCTGTGTGCGGTGTCAAACTTGATGACAGCAACAAAAAGGAATACCTGATCGCAGGTACTGCAGCGGCACCATGATTAAACAGATGCACTGTAGTGTTTTCAGATGGCTGTCTATAACCTTATGTCATCGTCTCATCTTTCTAGGAAAACTGGAGTCTGATGGCACGGTGCACGTGACTCTGTGTGACTTTATCGACTCATGGGAGGCCTTGACCCCTGCTCAGAGGAAAGGCCTGGAATCGCGCTACGAGATGGGCTGTGGGTGCAGGGTACGTAGTCACACATACACTAAGCAAAGTTGGATGTGGTTTCTAAAATGGAGGATAGTTCAAAAGTTTTGAGACGAATACTTTGATACAGCCCAGTGACATGCATGAGGTCAAGTACACATTTGCAGTACTGTGTCTTAGGCCACCATTAGATTAGATGTAGCATTGTTTTAGCAATAGTATGATTACCATGTATTTTTATTTCTGAGTCTCTTTATTGGAATATATCCAGAAAGTTTTGTATGCATTATTTAAAAAATTGAAAAAAATCAGCTTAAAGTTTCTATAGGCTACAGTGGCAAGTATTTTGTGACCACCCCTTACACAATAGCCGCATTTGGCAGCTTCGTTGGGATACCAAGTTCACACTTCTATAGTCTGAAGAAGCTTGATCAGGAATGTCTGACCTTTTTTTGGAGGGTAGCAGCCAAGAAGGCTTTTTTTTTTATTTGTTTTTTTTTTTTTTTTTTTTTTTTGGAAGGGGACCAGGGTGAAAAGGCTAAAATATGCTAAAGCTCACAAAGATTGGAATGAAGGTCAGTGGAAAAAGAGTATTATGGCATGACGAATCCAAGTTTGAAATATTTGGGCCCAGTCGTTGACAATGTTATGTCATGTGGCCATTATAACCATTGCTAAAACAACAAATCTAATGGTGACCATAGACTTTTGCACAGTACTGTACAGTTTGTGTGTATGACCCTACATTCGGTGCTGTGCGAGAAGTTTAATTTCTCAGGGAACCAAGACTGGGACCCACTAATCTGGAGTAAAGACGCAGCTGTTTCTAGGCCATTACAAAGTCTGTGCTTTGGTGAACTGCCCAAAACAAACTTCAGAAACCCTGAGGCTTCATGATTTCTCAGAACAGTAGGAGGTATTTAGATATTTGGAGGCTGTCGGGTCAGATGGAATACCGCAGAGCTTAATCCACCTTGTCCACTGTTAGGACAATAATTATGCAGTTTCAAACAACTGGAGCACTAATGAACCTGCCTGGAAAAGGCCACGAGGGTATTTTACTTTCACACATGATAGGTCACCACGTCTCCAAATGTGTAATTCAATGCCATGTCAATAAACCATTTGGCAAGCATGCCACAGGAAAGCCTTTTCTTTCTTCTGACCACAAATGTAAGCACCTGGAGTTGATTATATGCTGGAATCAGGCTCCCTGGTGAGAAGAGACCAATGGAGCTTTTTGGCAACAAATACAGGAATAAAAAGGATTTGTTTTAGGATAGCCGTCTGACCGAGTATGGGCATGGATTGTTTTCCTTCCAGAGGCTCTGAGAGCCTTATTAGGATTTATGACATGGTCAAGTGGTGCAAGTGTTGAAGGAAATTGATCAATGATTATAGGTAAACACTTGGGATAAGCTACAGTTGGGCAAAGTCATTAACATGAAGCTTATTTTATAACAAAGTATTGAATATCTCATGTAATTTATTGAATAATGTAAAGAAAGTGAAAACCTAATTATTGTGCAACCACAGGTTTTTCTCACTCCATTTCCCAGCACTCAGGACTCCCCATGTCATGCACTGCCAACTTCCTCATCAGTACTGCATGTACTATGTATTGATTGCCCAGGAAAATTCAAAATTAAGAGTACGGTTTCTGCCAAGTGTGTTTATCAGATTTCCAACATAAAGTCAGAATATTGTGAGTCGGGCCATCATAAAATGGGGAGGACCTGTATTTATTTACTCTACAAGATGACGGTCTGAAATTTTTGTATATTTATATTTGTGGTCATTTAGCAGGCACCCTTATACAGAGCGACTTACAACTGACTTTACAGTCTTGCAATCCAAGCAACTGTGGGTTACGTGCCTTGCTCAAGGACCCAACAGTGGCAGCTTGGCAGGGGTTAGATTGAACTTTGGATGTTCTGGTCCAGCAACTGCCAAGCCATCATAATCCCTTTGATTGCTCCTTGAAAGTGTTAAGCTGTACAGTATGAGCTGTATGTTTGAGTTGTGTACATTTACAGCATGTAGCAGACGCCTTCATCCAGAGCGACTTACAATTTGATACAGTCTTACAATCCAAGCAATTTTTGGGTTAAGGGCCTTGCTCAAGGACCCAACAGTGGCAGCTTGTCAGTGGTGGGATTTGAACCCTGGACCTTCTGGTCCAGAGTCCAGTAACCGCTAGTCTACCACAGTCAGGCTACCAATAGTAGCCCTCGTTCTTCTGTGGGATGAGGTGTCATGAAACTGGTGGATTAAGTCGACTGAAATGGTGAAATATGCATTTTTAAACAATTAGTGCTTTGTCTTCATGGCTGTTGATAATGAATTATTAGTACTTACACCCAACTCACTGACGACCTGTTTTTTCTCAGGTTGTGCGCTGTGCCTCTATTCCTTGTGCGATCAACGATCCTGCTGAGTGCCTATGGACTGACTGGATTGTGGAAAACACCATGCAGGGGCCCCAAGCCCGCCACTACACCTGCATAAAGAGGAACGATGACACCTGTTCCTGGTACCGTGGAGCTGCTCCACAAAGAAGGAGTTCCTGGATGTTGAAGACCCTTAAATCTGTAGGCTTCCACTTGAGTAGCTCCTTTTTAAAATATTTTTACAAAAACCGTTTTGGACCTGCCCCAAATAATTACTCCATTTTAACTGTATTCTGTACTGTATAATGTGCTTCTGGTGATAAAGATAATGAGGTGAAATTCTCTAGTTACCTTAAAGCACTTTGAACCCCAGAGCACCTAGATTAGGTGTAGGTGAGATGCCAAAAATGTCGTTGCCATGCATGATATCAGCTGTTGCCTGGACGAAGCAGCTGATCAGTGTGTATAGTAACTGATGATACCCATGATGTTCAAAATATTCAAAAATGTTCAAGAAATATTTGCAGCCCTTATTACCACTTTTCTTTCTTTTCTTCTTTTTCGTCTGGTTTTCAGAACTAAAACATAGGACATTGTATTTATATTTGGAGAAATTAAGGAAGCTCAAACGTTATTACTGGGCTTCGCTTCTCGCTAGCAATTTTCTGTACCCCGTGTTCTGATGTCATAGTTTGGCTGAAATGCCACCATTCAATATTCAAAGACTGATTTGATAAACTGATTAGACTCATGTTTGCATACAAGGAATATGCAGAACAGTAGGTGCAAACTGAGTACTATGCTATGCACAAAGAAAAATCATCTTGTAGTAATTTATGTATGTTGTAATATATACATGTTTCTAATTTATATCTAAACACTCCATTTTGGTGGTTCATAACGGAAAGGGCTTTTTTTTTTTCATTTAAATTTGCATTCATTTTGCATTAATTGTGATGCCTTTTTCCAGAAGTGAACCAAATTTAGGTCTGTTTTGTACTTGTTATAAATTACCATATATAAATAAATGCAGTATTCCATTTTGATAGGATTCAGTATTCAAACTCGAGATCTTTAGAAAAGGTCATTTCCTAATTTAGTGATTTTGTATATCATGGTATCCTTTTTGTCTTTTGTCAGTGTTTTTTAATTCGTACAATGCCTTTTTAATATCATGAGCTGAAAAGTAGTGAGATTTCCGGTGCTGGAACCACTTGGGAAGACTAAATGAGATAACCTGTGCATGCCTTTCATACTTCTGTATTATTCATATTGGTGTAACAGTTCCATATTCATGAATAAAGGAAAAGAAAAGCATTTGTTTTGCGTTTCTTGCTTGGGGAAGCGTTCTAAATTATTCACCTTGATTATATGACTCTACACTGCCACCATGGGTGATGTGGTTGTTTTATGTCTGTGCTGGTATATCGTAGCATAATGGGAGAACCATTCCAGATTCAATCAGTTCAATTTCGTACCTGCATAATCCAATTCAGGTTCACTAGGAAGTGGGAACCAGACTTGGACGTGCCTATCCATCGTAGGGTATCTGTCCGGTGCTTTTGGAATATGGGAGGAAACCCACAAAGGCATTTCTCCCCAGGAAATGAGCCACTGTACTGCTTCAGAGTGGATAAATATTGTCAATGTTAGTTGGGATGTTAAAATGTTGGGTTTTTTTTATTTTTTTTAATTGGCTGATCAGCTGTTTGAATTTGGAGGAAAAATTTTAATTTTGCTGCTACAATTTATATTCGTCTATATGAGGACTTGCTCTCACTCAGAGGAGAATGGTTTCAGATTAGGCCTGCTACCTTCTCAAAGGTTTTACCTTTTTGTTTTTCAAGTTTGCCCTTGCCACCATTCCACTGGTTGCTCATTTGGGTTCTAGATTCAGCTGCTTTGTCTCAATACTACAAAGTGATATATAAACAAAATTAAAATTGACCACCTTCAGTATTCAGGGTTAAGGTGTGTCTGGAGCCTGTCCTAGGACCACTGGGAGTACACCCTGGACAGTGCTGCCAGTCACTTGCAAGTCGTAACTAACACTCATTCAGTCACACCTTCTGGGTAGAGTTGACCGTCCACTTACAGTGCAAACAAAAAAAGACATGCTGAAAGCAGGTCAAACTCTGCAGCCAATAAACATAAGCAAAGATCAACCTGCAATCCTTAGAACAGCCCTTGTGAGGAATTTGCTTGGGGGAATACCCAGTACCGACCTTTAACTCGTGAACATGTTTGTAAGGGCATATAGGGCATGCTTACCACTGTGCCCTGTGTTCCCCTGAGATTAGCACGAATGTCCCTGATAATATACATAGATTTAGGTAAATCCAGACATTGATCTCACATCAACCGAACTGAGAACATTTTAAAAAAAGTGAGTGCTATCACATCTGGAAATTTTTCCATCCGTGATCATTACTGACCAGTGGTAATTTTCCTTGCAAATGTTTCAAAAAGTTTATAGGGATGCCTTCATGTTGCCACCAGTTAGTGAAGACCTCCTTTATACTGCCTGTTTAGTGATGAGTCACCCATGCTGAAACCAGGTTCAACAAGAAGTGTTCCATATTGTCACCTGTTCCACAAATACTTCATTGTGCTTCCACCAGTTCAGGATGTACTTCCCCATATTACCACCAATTCAGTAAATACTTTCACATGCTGCCAACAGTTCTACAAAAACTTCCACATGCTGCCTACAGTAGAGCAAATACTTCCCTCTACTACAACCACTGCAGCAAATACTTCCAATTATGCCACCACTTCAGCAAAACCATCCCTATACTACCATCAATAAGGCAAATAGTTCCCTATGCTGACACCAGTGCAGCCACTACTTCCCCCACTGCTAGCAGTTCAGTAAATTGTTCCCTCTGCTGCCAAATTTTCAGCAAAGACTTCTATGTCCACCAGTTCAGGAAATACTTCTCTATGCTGACACCAGTGGAGGAAATATTTCCCCCTGCTGATACCAATTCCTCAAATATAGCACTTCATCCTGTTAGGAAACAAATACTTTCCCTATGTTGCCACCAGAGCAGCAAATACATCACTATGCTACAACCGGTTTCATTAAAGACTCATCTACACAACTAAACAATTAAGCAAATGCACGTTGATACACTGACCAGAGTTTGAGGAGTTCCTCCTTGGTTTAATTTCCACTATGTAACAAACAATGGCAGTGAAGACTCCACTCAGCCACCAGTTCATAAAAGGTCTCTATAGGGAGATCCTCCTTGTTATTGTCACTCTTGCTGTTCATTTGGAGTCTATGCTGAACATCTCTACACAATACTGCTTGATTTCCTTTAGTTTTTGGATGGATAAGGTCTCTTGGGAATTCAGAAGAGGACTAGTTCCCTTTTTAAGTCTTGTTCCTCTTAAGGTTTCTTCAGTGAGTTTTTGGACAAAGACTGTTAAGAACAAAGAGTCTGAGGGAGGTGAAGCCAGTCATGTGGTGATCCCGTGGCACTGCATCATTGACCCTTGGTGATGGACTGGCGACCTGTCCAGGGATCTCCAGGGATAAGCCCCTGCAAACAGGAAAAAGTTGGGGAAAAACATGGAAAACAAGATGCCTTTTGTTGACCCAGTAGTCACTGTTGGCAACATAGACTCATGTCCTGGTGGTGCTTTTGGCTGGGTCAAGCATGACACAGACAGATTACTGGTTGTCTTTGATGGAGAGTGGCTAGATAAGGGATCATCTGGCGTCGCAATAGCAAGCCATAGGAACTTGCACCCCAGGATAAACAGTTGTGTAATGAGAAAATAAAGAAATGAAAACACTGTACACAGTATGGCTTGGTGTTTCTTCATGCTTGGCTGACCTATATCTAAATACCTATGTGAGGGTGCCTCTAACAGTTTCTGTAACATTCTGGTGTCGCCTCAGGCTTGCTCATATGCTGAACATTGTATGTCTTCCACACAGCATTGCTCGAGTTACTTTAGAACTGGATAAACAAGGACTCTTAAGAAAGTAATCTTATTGTCCAGTGTCACCCACTGGAGGATGGGTTGCCCATTTGACCCTTTTTCCTTTCAAGATTGTTCAGTGAGTTGACATTTACATTTACATTCCTTTACCACAGTCACCTCAGACATGTTCAGCATCAGAGCTGCACTTTATGTCTGATAAACACTACATCTTGATATTCTTTATATTCCGATGGACAAGGACTCTTAAGAACCCAGAGGAGTCTGGTTCCTCATAATGTTGCTTCTTCTTTCCAATTTTGCCTCAGGTTTGCTAATTTTTGGGTCCATGCTGCACATTTCTGCACAATACTGCTCGAGCAGAGGTTGATAGGTCTAAGAGTCAGGGGCTTATTTGTCACATACTCATTCTCAATTTTCCAGTTTGAGCTTGGTTGCTGTCAAGGTTTCTTCAGGGAGTTTCTATGTTTGTCGCGTCGACATGGCTTTTTGTAAGTCTGCTTCGCAAAAAAACGTATTGGCAACAGCACTACAATAAAACTGACTGGCTGTAATGGGTGTGGATACAAAATGGATGGATGTAACAGTGTGGTCACTGTGTTTACTGTAACTGCAATAGCCTGCACGTTAGCCATAGTGAACAACCGGGCTGAGCGAGAAGGATGTTTTCTGTTTTCTGATTGGACGGCTGCCACATGAATGAAGTGCGTCGTTGATGGTTTGCGCGCCACTAATTGGCTAGCAGTCCCGTCCGTTATCTGTGGCCACGCCCACCGATAATGCAGCACGGCGAGAGAATGGAAGCAAATGAAGGACTTGGCGCTGATCGAAGCACTTCATAGTGAATATTCACCGACTCTGAGTGATTCACGTATGGGTATGTAGGATCCATTTTCCGTGCTTTAAATGGAGGTTGACGGGTCGTTAGTGTTTTCTTAGTTAATTCACTGGAATAACAGAAATGTGCTCGATTGCAGCAGCGCAGCGTGATTAGGCCAGTGAGTGTTCAATCTCAGCACCATTGAACAACCAGTGTCACCTTGTGTCAATTCAAAAGATCACATCGAACCATAGAGATCGGGTCTCGGAGCTTCTCCGATTGATCACAGCTTTGATTACATCCATGTATTAAAGCCACCATGTTGCTCAACACGTCGCTGACCTGCGTGGACTCGCAGCATGTTCTCTACTAGCCGATCTGCCTTCGTTAGGTTACAAGGGGTTGATCCGTAGTCTGTAATAACATACTGTTAATTATAGATCTAGATTCTTATTGGCAGTATATGATCCGAATTGTAGCTACACCTCTATTACAGTTCCAGCAATATGTAGATCGCTAATGCTAATAGCTAAGCTACATTCAAGAGCTCTCAAGTATCGATTATCGCACATGAACACTTGGAGACTTCACTTAGTTTAATGATACAGATTTGCACATCCCATTTAGTCCTGCGTAATATAATAATATCGGCCTCCTCAAGTTAAACTCCAGGCTTAAACGACTACTATTAGCTGTATAGCCAAAGCTATCCATCGCATGTTCTCATGCTGCCTTCACGTGCTTCGTGAATCTTGACGTGGAGTTGAGCAGCAAGTCAGGAAGCATGGTTATATTTTGTCTACAATTTACTGAGTACTACTCAAATATGACAGAGCTCGACTCTACTCATATATGGTAACGGTCAGCTTTGGTGGTAAAAAGCTGATATAATGCAGTCATGATGTGTCTCAGACTTAAATTTGGGAGCCTTATGTCAAAAGACAGCACTAAAGAACCACGTTTTTTAATTTAAAGTCTTCATACTGTAAATGTCTTCCAAAATTACTATTTATATCATGTTCAGCTGTCGCTGTGTGCTCCAAACATATATTAATACCTGAGGACTATCAGTAATAGCTAGACTGCCATGCATTAGCCGCCATGATAACATTTTTTAGCTTTTCTCTCAGTCCTGGTTAGAAAAAAACACCAAAAACATATGTTCTGTCATGTTTACCAGCAAGACCAGATATACCATAAGAGTTCATGAGCTAAACCAGTATGAGACTAGCCTAAACATAAACCATCTTTCACCAACGTTTAAGACAGAGTTTTGTTTTGCTAGTTGACTGGCTAAACACAACATATGTTGTTTCTCATGTTACTAAAGTCCATATGCTAAGACCAGACTGTTCTTTTGTGATTTCATTATTTTAAGGGGTTAGTCTTATGAAGGGACTGGATAAAACAAGTTTGTGCTGTTCCAGTTTCCCAGTTTTGTCTTTCCACAGTTGGCAACCAACAGGGAAATCATCAGCGAGGTTAGCAGGATATCAGATGTTATTAAAGAATCAGATTTGAGGAGCCACGTTTTGAAATCAAGCCATGTAAGGGTTTTGAGACTGCATTTTTAGTCAGTACTACATTTTTAGTACTGATTTGTTGCATTTTCGTGCAGCTAAACTAATTTATAGATACGTATGTTTGTATTACTTTTTCCATATGGAGTGTTGGGAAAGTGGATAATGGTGGTATTGCAGTTAGTAGATGTAAACATGGACAGGTACAGAATGTGTAGGGATTTGTTCTTGCATGTCTGAGATATTCAGCTGTGTCCCAAAATTTACTTCTTCATTCTTGCTCTTCTGTTTTAACAAACTGTGCTATTCTAGGCCACAGTATACTGTGTTTCTTTGTACCTTCTAAAGTAACTATCTGTAAAGAAGCATGGATCTATTGGAAATAACGAGATAATTTGCACCAGGTACAGCACTTTAATGAGTTAGTTGCTGGAAACTTCTATTCTGGCTCGTGCAAATATCTGCCCACACAGTGGCATCGCACAGCAGTACATGAGAAAACGCACCATAAAGGCTGGGCCAGGCCTTGTTTGTGTTTAAATTGTTGATTAGGGCAGCTGTAAACAGGTCTTTGCTAAAGTGAGTTAAGGCTTTACTGAATTTTCATCTTAATAATGTGTTAAATTCTGCTGAGAAAAACTCAGGCTTATCAGTCACCTCTCCCACACGGCAAGCACTTCAGATTTTAATAGTGTAAATAAATAATCAGCACGATTTTTCAATATTTCAGCTCCTTCATACGGAATTTGTATGGCGAAATCAAACCTTTGACTGAAGTGTATTTTAAACCCACCATCTCAGAAAATGTTGACATCCATGCAGTAGTACTTCGTGCAAACCTTCCTTTCTCAACAATTCCATCGGCAAGTTGATTGATTGTAAATCGAGGAGTTGATTTACAGTATATATCTGCCATAAACTGCCTTAAAACATTGCATTCAAACTACCGTTGGTGTAAATGGTTAAGCTTGTTTTTTATAATAAAGTATTAATATCTCATGTAATTATTGACTTTACTCTTACTGCGCCTACTACCCCTTTTCCTGGGGCATAGGCCGATGACAAGAGGATCTCCCATAGCGTCTCGATCTTGGGCTTTCTGCTCCAGCGTTCTCCAGGTGATCCCATTCTCTTGGTGTGGCCTCCGGTCTTGGCGCCACGTGTTTCTGGGCCGTCCTCGTTTCTTTGATCTTGGATGATCCAGGTCAGCGCCTGTGTCTCCGGATTGCGTCGGCGCAGGGAGTTGGTTGTTTTCTGCCAAGGCTGGTTGCTTTTATGGCGTTCGGCCAGCGTTATTTGGAGAATCTTTCGCAGACATGAGTTGAAAATGTCTGTACCTTGAGTGGGGGGGGGGAAAATACTCCCCCTCTTCCCGCCTACCTCCCCTGAAATGCCTCCTCTCCCCATTCCCTTGCACTCGGCCCTACGTCTCCTTATCGTTTTCTCCCCACCCTGCCGATTCCTCCGCCCGCCTCTTCTTGGTCTTTGTGTTTCCCCCCCCCCTCCTGTCCCTTTCCTTCCTTCGATTTTCACCCCCCTCCCCTACCTCTATGCCTCCTTTCGTTGCCCTTCTATCCTTCCTCCGCCCCCCCCACGCTCCCCCCCTCACCTTCTGTTGGCCTCCTGTCTTTGCAGTCCACCCCTGCGTCCCCTTGCCATAGTGTTTTCATGGTGCTCCTCTGCTGTTTCCCACCTCAGGGGTCTTTTGACATCCTCCTCGCCCCCACCCCCCCCAGTCAACGGCTCCTCCCCCCCTTGGGTCCCCCCCGCCCGCTCTTCATTCTGTGCTCCCGGCGATCTCTTCGCACCCCCGTTCAACCTCTCTCCCTCGTCCCTCGCCTTGCCTTCTCTTCTCGTGGTGCGTGCTCCTTATTACAGCTTCTCATCCCGCCCTGCTCGGTTTGAGAAACGTCTCCCTTCTTTTTTGCCCCCAATCCCCTTATCTCCGTTTCCTCATGCTGATGTCCCTCGGGCCCCATGCTTCTCTCCTTTTCCTCCCCGGGCGCATCCCCTGCTTCGTGACTGCCTCTTCTCTCCTACTTCCCTCCTGTTCCTCGTGTTCTCACGGGTCTGCATACCTCCACGTCTCCCGTCCTGTCCTTCTTTACTTCCGCCCTTGGCGGTTGTCTGTTCGGTTACGCCCGTTGCTCCGCGCTCCGTTCGGTGTTGTCAGTGTCTTTGTCCCCTCACCGTCGTGTGGGTCTTCGTGTTTGGGGGTATCTCTTCCCTTTTGCCGGTTTTACCTTCCCATTTTACTCCTTTCACTCTCCCTCCCCCCCCCGGTGTTCCGTTCTCGTCCCCTCTCCTGCTACCGGCCTCTCCCGGTGTGGTCGACCTCGTCGAATCGCCCCGCGTCCCTCTCACCCCCCTCTCACGGCCCTGCGCCGGGCGGCCCGCCCGACTTATCTGCATCCTCCATTCTTTATCCCCCGACGCCCGCCCGCCCACCTTTTTCCCCTTACACCTTCCTCGAATTTCCCCTCTCTCTCCTCTTACCCCTTTGTTTCCCCCCCCCTCCCTCCGCCGCCCCACGCATCCTCCCTTTTCGCTTGCCTTGGGACCTAATTAGGCATGCGAGCAATGGAGGTCCCTGTCTTTGTTTTGGTGGTCCTCCAGGTTTCAGCTCCGTAGAGTAGTACTGACTTGCCGTTTGAGTTGAATATTCAGACTTTTGGTTTTAGAGTCAGGTCTCTTAAGTTCCAAACATTCTTTAGTTGTAGGAACACTGCTCTCGCCTTTCCTATTCGCGTTTCATGTCGACGTCAGTTCCGCCCATTTGTCGATGACACTTCCCAAATACGTGAAGGAGTCTACTACTTCTAATGCCTCGTTGTTCAATTTGACTGGGTCGCTATTGTGGTGTTACTTTGAGGATCTTGGTCTTTCCCTTGTTGATGTTTGGCCTACTTGCAGTGGGTGCCACTGTGGTGGTTTTCTCTGCATTTGTTGACGGGTATGGGGTAGAAGTCCAGATCATCTGCGAAGTCCAGGTCGTCGAGTTGCATAAGGTAAATTATTGAACAATGGTATTAAAGATGAAAAACAAAAACCAATTATTGTCGTGGACTTCACAGCTTTTCTCACTACTGGAGAATGTACCAAATTGATTGGCTGGTGACTCATATAAACGAGTCTGTACGGTCACTTTAACTTGTGCAGGACACGATGGCGACAGCGGCACAAAACACAGCCATCGCCACAAACAGTCTTACAGCGGCTTCACTAACTTTTATTCAGACTTCAATATGGGTGTAGCTCATGCTCACAGTTTTGTTGAGACTGCTACTGACGTTTGTCTTGACGAGGAACAAAAGACTTAGATTTCGTTGTGTTTTTGGATGCTACTTGGTCAACTAAATAGTCCCCCTAAATGCTTGGCAGTACTAAAGAGGGAGTAGGGATCCTAAAGAGGGTGTAGGCATACAATTCAGACACAGCCATGTCTTTCAAACGTAACAAAGAGATACAGGCACAAGCCAGCAGCCCAGATATCTTTCTTTCGCCATGAAAGTTTCCATCAAAGGAAAAGTTGAACAAAAATGTTTCTGAATGATGTAATTTATGGTTCTTAGACAGAAAGAAAATCCGAAACGGCCAGACGTTGCAGTCAGTGCACCTCTGCTCACTACATTTGCCAGCGCTTATCACTCCTGCCATGTGACTGCCAATGGCGTACCTGTAAAACAATCGTTCAAGATGCGAATGTCTCGCGGGCTTCCCATGTGAATTCCGACGGAGGTTTTTAATGGGATGTTGGTCAGGGGACTGAGTTGACAATGTCTGAAGCTTCTGTGGTTATGGAAGCATTTTGTGTGGATTTTGAGGAGTACAGATGCACCACATTATCAGCCACTAAACACTTTTGTCAGGAAAAAGTTAACGTCAGGTAGGGTCAGAGTGGTGACGAATGCAGACAATGAACAATGGCGTGAACGTGATGTGCTTTTGAAATGCTTGTATGGTGTTATCTGTAGTATCCTTTAATGGACAGCTATATTACAGCCAAAATTCAAGCGTAGAAAGGCGATATGCACTTGCGTTTGCCGAGAACTGACTGCATCTCATGACTGATTTTTAAGACTTGTATTTTAATTTACGTTATGATAGGAACAGAACTCTGAAGGAACACAATCTGCTTTGCTGATTAACGTGCCTTGGTACAGAAGCCGCTGTATCAACACACATTTACATGTTCATAAATTTCTTGGCTACTACAGCCTTGGCAGAGAGTCACCAACCATACAAGAGAAAGCGTTCCTCTCATCCCGACGCAAAGTCTCAAAAATCAGCTTGGTTCATGAGTGAGATGACCATAAAGGCATCAGGTGTTTGCCAGAGGAGCAGGGCTCGGTCGGGGGCATTTGAAGGCGTGATAAAGTCTGAAGAACACACTAGCAGAAGCTTAGCTGTGCATGTGTTGGAGATCTAAAAAGCCACAACATCACACATCCTCCACAGTACTTAACATTGGGAAATCACTTCTGTTTTATTTAACATTTTTATTTGATTGTTTGGTGCCAGAAAGCTCTGTTTATGTCTCATCTCACCACAGAGCCTGGTTCCAGGACAAGTAATGAACTCTGAGCACTTACGTTTGTGGTTAGATGGAAAAAATGGTTTCTGACACATCTTCCAAACAGTGTCAAATTGTAGATTTGGTGACCACAAAATGCTACAGTCTTCTGCAGCTCTCCAACTGTGCTCCTGTGGAAAAAAACATCTGTCGCGCTAGTGGCGACTGGTATGTTTTTTTTTTGTTTGTTTGTTATTTATTTATTTTTAATGGCCAATGTGATGATAAGTGTTAAAGTAGTTCCCCCTGCGTATCAACTTGGCCTTTCCTCACAGTTCCAGTTGAAAGCAGTACATTTTAATGCTGGAAGCAGAGTTTTCATTTTCTTCATAAACAGGCCTTCTCCTCACTGAATCTCAGCAGCTCTTTGTTTTAGTCGCCTCAGTAGTTCCAGCTTATGGAGCTGCAATTCAAGCAGGAAAAACCGGTTCTCTGCATTCTCTTCACGGTCTTTTAGTGTCGGCCACATGCGCAGAATCGGAGCCTATAGTAGATGTGTCCAAATGACATCATCACAGACGGGGCTGATTCACTTACCGATCCATTTTCCATTCCACATCTTACCATTGAACACACGGCAACGTGAGTCTGAGACTTCGGTTTCCTACTAACCCATTTTTATGCTTTAAAAACACAGCTATGACTGGTGCAAAATACATCTGTATTAAGGAAGCCCCTCTGCCAGGCCGGTGTTGTCATGTGATCACATTTTACTATATCACGTGTCTGCTATGTCATAGCGGAAAAATCTGAGCTCAAAAGACAATGCAAATGTCATAGTGTGTGGGAAGCTGATATGTTGGAAAGCAAATTTCACCTCTAAAAGGCAAAGCATCTGCATGAAACGTTCAGCATTGTACCGTGTTTGAAACGGCTGCAGTCCCTGCGCAAGTGCTGCGTTAGTGGACAGTCTGAAATGCTGAACAAAGCGTTATGTTGAAGAGAACTCTGTGATTCCCCAGGAAAGAATCATATCTTGTTACGCTTTTTTATTCCAGTTCAACCAATTTTTGACTTATGTTGTTAGTCATTTCAGTGTAGAGAACGTATGTCTGTAGTTGAGGTAAGCTTGGTGTTCTAGGTCACTACTTTAGAAATTAAGCCACCTTTAAGCTTTGTTAATTCTTGTAAGTTTAATGGGAAGAAAAAGGGTTAATGTAAAGTGATTACTTTTGCATAAGGTCTGGATGTATATAAAAATAATCAATTGCTTTGTGAGACATTTGGTTACTTTTGTTCACATTTGTTTTTCAATTTCAGAATTGAAAAATTGGAAATCGATTAAAATCCAAACAATAATAATCATAATATTAAAGTGATAAAACCCTCCTGTATCGGAATCGGTAGTTGTGCACTGGAATCCGATTGGAACTGAGGAAAATGTGGATCACGCTTAAGTAACGGACAGGTACGAATTGTCATTCTTTCCAGAAAGCATGTAGTTTGCGTATTTAAATGTACGTTTTACACCACGTACACAAGGCTTTGCTTTTTGCAGCACTGGTGGGTGATCTCAAGTTTGGACATCCTCACCAACAAATGAAGTTGCCAAATTCCTTTCAACACAAACACTTTTGAAAAGTACTTAATTTCCTTGTACATACGAAACTAAAGACACTCGTGTAATGGACTATTAAGTGTTAAATAAATACTTAATGTAAAACTTTGCTGCTGTGACTATTACCATTGTGTAGACGTGGCGTTAAACACCCAAACAAATATCTATACATAAATATATATATATACACACACACTCATTTTTGTCAGACGCTCTTAGTGAGAGCACTTTACAACTGCTCTGATCTTACAAAGTACAATCCAATCAATTGCGGGTTAAGGGCCTTACTTAAGGACCCAATAGAGGAAACTTTGCAGTGTTCTTTAATCAGTTGGTGGTATTTACCATTTGTTATTTCTCCTCATCTCATCACTTGAGATGAGAGAGTAGAGATTAACTGGTCCAAGTCGTCCATTTGCAGATTTGGGTCCGAGTTGTATTTGTGTGCTAGAAGATTTATGGCTCAGTGGAGGAGGGAGGAAACACACTGATGTGGCCCATCTGGATGGAAATGAAATCAGTAGTAGCACCCCATTGGAAAAAAGGAAATATAGGTCTTAATTAGCCAGCTAACGCTTAAGTGCATGGGAAACCTCATGTGATTGTGAGTTTGTTTTGTTTTGTTTTGTTTTGTTTATTTAAACGTTATTTTATTTGAACTATTACTATAAGACTTGTTTGATTAGATGCATTAGTTTCACTCTTACATTTATCATCTATGCCATCCAAGAAGGTTGGGTCCCTTTATGAGTCTTGATCCTTCCAAGGTTTCTTCCTCATAACGTTTAGGGAGTTTTTCCTTTCCACTGTCTCCCTAGGCTTGCTCAGTTTGGGATTGGACATGGATATTAGAATATAATCTAAAATTGTAAAGTTGCTTTGAGAAATAAATAATTCTGACTTTTTGACTGAAGGTATTAAGTGCAGTTGCCTTTTTGTTGAATAATACAGTTTTGAATGCACTGATCTATCTAGGGCTCTGATTTCCACGCTGCAGAGAACATGGACGGAATAACGGAATTGAGGAATAAAAAATAGACTGGAAAAAAAAAACAACCAACATATTCTTGTGGTTTTAGCGTGATCAGCTGATCAGTCTCATGTACCCGATTTTGTGTTGGTCACATTTAACTTGTGCAGCATGCAACAGCAGTGCAAACAGCCACATGAATAGCACAGTGCTTTTGCTAACTTTTAATTCAAAATTCAGTTCGTGTGTATGGAAAATTATACATGGCTTGGCCCTTGTTTGTTTGTTTGTTTGTTTGAGGTGCTGAGGCATGTTGACGATGAGGAAGAGTTTTCAGTTGTCTTTTTAGTGCTGGTCCCTAGGCCTATATAGTGCAATACTAATGAGGGAGTAGGGAGACTATTGAGGGAGCAGGTATCTATTTCAGACACAGCCATGCCTTCAGCGTGGAAGAAGGCTATTTCACAGTGAGTGCTGTTTGCAGTACATGCATGGCGAAAGTGAGCATGGATCAACTCAGAAAACGTTCGGAATAATGAATGTAATAAGACATTTAAAACCGTATCACCTCGCTGAATATGCAGAATTTGACGAAACTAACAAAGAGGTTAAAGCTAAAGCTAGCGAGAGCGCAGAGCCTGGCACAAGTCAACAGCCTTGGGGGGGAATACAACAGATTTTATATACGTTTGGTGTAATGCTCCCAGCAATTGTGTGTGAATTTGGATGGAGTATTAAAAGAAATCTTTGTTTAGCACTGTGGCAGTATGAGATGGTGGCCCTGTGTGGCGATTAAGTGCATCTGCAGCACCATGTGAAGGTTAGGATGACCTTGTGAGCTTTGATGCATGTGCAGCCTCATGGCGTGCGTCAGCAGAGCAGCACAGCTGATGAGTAAGCCTGTGCTTTCTAGCACACTGCAGATCAGCCCTCGGCCTTTATAGAAAGTGAAGTGTGTTCATATCGCTGCAGGCTCTGATTGGTTGCCTGTTCTTGGGATGCACTTGGTCCCCTTGTTAAAATATGGGGCCCATTCAAGGGCTAATATTAATGCATCACTGTCTTAAAGCTTGTAGTGTATCCTTGAGGTGTTCACTTAATTGCATTTCTGAGAGCGCAGCTGAGATTGAAGTGTGATCACGGGATTTGAGTCTGCACTCCAATTCCGTCTTTAAATGTGCTCTTAAAGACATTTATACACATGCATAACAGTGCAGTTGGTATTAGCTTCCATTGTACTGTGGTTGTCATTCTCCCTGATTTTTAATCGTGTGTTTTTGATTCTGTTGGTGTTTTAAATGTGCTTTAAAATAAATCTTGCTTTATTGCTGCAGACAGAATCCCCATACCAGATTCCTCACCTGTGTTTCGTTTTCTTAATCACCTGCTTCTCCCATCACCTGCTATTTAAACCCCTTGTTTCAAGCGATCGATCATAGCCATTTGTTCACTGAGTTCAAGCCTTGGTTCAGCTCATGCTGTTTTTTTCTTTTCTTTTTTATTTTTTTGCTCCTATTTCTCTTTTGGAAGAAAATCTGTATGCTCCATTTTGACCATATTTGGTGGCTGAATTTTTCTGCATCTCTGATAGCGATTCTCTCCACGTGTGTTCATAAGTCTGGAAAGATTGCAGACACTTCTCACTATAGATGGTCCTGTTGATGTAACCACAGGTAATACAAATTCAGGCTGAAATCAGAGGTTGAGAGAGATTCCCTCATGTCCCACGGGAAAAGTCTTTCTGTGGTTGCTTGTAAGTATAGAGACACTTCTGGAAGCTGTATTTTATGTTGTCTCCTGCTCAAAACAAACTTTGCTAGGCTTTGGAATGGTATAAAATGACAAACAATATGACTTCAGTGGTAGTTTTAAATGCCAGCTACAAACCTTTTTCCATTTTCACAATAGCATAGGTTTGTTGTGGTATGTTCCTGAAAAGACGTTACATAAACATGCGATTTTCCTGTACGAGAGAATGAAAGGAATTGCCGGTAAAAGGTCGGTATATGGTCAAAACGGATGTATTACATAATTATTCTTCATGAAGTGATCCTACATAACAAAAATAATCGGGGAGGTTGTCTGTGCAGCTGTTCCTAAGTATGCAGCACTTACTGGAGTGTAATTTGTATAGAGACTTCTTAGCCCCTTTGAATCACTTGCATTCATTACAGACGTCCTCCAGTAACATCACTTAACAGACATGGATATGGAAATCTTATATGAAGAGTACTCTATCTTTTTTTTTTAGTCTGTCCACTTAGAGGGAATCTGAAGTTGTGCAGATTCCTTTAAACCTTCTCCGGTTGTCAGAGAATGTCTCATTGACAGCTAAGTGTCTCAAAGTAATCCACACACAATCTCTATAATCTTCAGTGACCGATCAGTATTTTGTGGTCCCACTGCTAGTGGATTACCTTCTCATATCTTGATGTACATGGATGACAATTGAATCAGTGTCACTTGGGAGTTCGCAACAAAAAAATATCCGCTTTCATTGCACTCTCCAATGTTTGTGAATTACCAATGATATTCCAGTTTTCTTCTGGGCCTAGTTCATGTCTTAAAGACTCGGTAATCATAGAAGCCAAGGTGAGAGCTCTCTGCCAGCTGTTGACCTCATTACATATGTAGACAGAGCTGCCAAACCCTAAACAGCCTGTGCCTCCTAGTTGCTTTAGGCAATCTGCTGGTCTGATGAATGTCAATTATACTACTAAAAATGGATTGGCAGAACAAACTGTCTTACCTCTGCTATTTAATTGTGGGTTAAGTACGATAAATAAAAGAATCCATCTGTTTTTTTTTATTAAGCTGCTCCGAGGTCATGTTTCCTAGTGGGTGTAATGCGGGAGTTTGCCAGGAAATGACAGGCTCTTCACATAGGGGTTGTTTCCAGGAATGTAGAGCAGCTCAGTCTTTTTAGGGTTAGTTTCAAGTCATGAGCTGGCGTCCATCATGAAGTCCTCAAGCCCATGCTGAGATTTTTTTTTGAGATTGGTAAATTGTGCAGCTTTACATGCATGAGTACTGATTCTCCTTCTGTGGATGTTTGCTATACGGATGTACAACTATGTATCTCCATAGTGCAGCCTATAGTAACGCATTTAAAACGACAAGCCTTGACTTCTCCTTGACATTTTTCCCATCACTCCCACCACGTGACTCCCTATGTCACGCAGTTGCCGACTGCTGGAGAGTAATTTCATACGTAGTGTACACTGAAGTGTTTCAAACACTACCGCGCCCACGTTGGCACAGTTGGGCCAAAGTCATTCATGAGCTTTTTTTGTAGTAAATTAAATTTTTACTGCGTATACTACTATAGCTTGCTCAGGAATTCCGAAATTCAACATTCGGAGTAAAACGGTATTTGCTGAATGTGTCTTTATTTTTAATTATCGATTCCCATCCAAAATGCTGGAGCTGTAAGCTTTCTTCATATCCTTAGTGAAACATCCTTTTTTATTTCTGAAGAATTCAAAACAATTTTAGAACAGGGTTTGGCGTCTGAAGCGAATGACACAATGATTGTTGACCTCTGGTGTTCAAAAAACGAAAAAAAAAAAAAACAATTACATTAGATGGTTTTACAAACAAGACACCCTTAATCCTTAACTAATGTGCTGGTCGGGGTACTCCGATATCCTGTACGCAAACTCCTCGTCCTTTTCACTTCCTTGCATTCGGTTCGATCAAGACGAGACAGAATGAAACGACACACATTCTTTGTTTTCTGTGGTCAGTGTAAAGTGGAGGCCATTCAGCAGTAAGCTGGCTCTGACCAGAAGTCAATCATAACGCGTATTATTAGAACCTTGCGGCGATGTTGTAAGCCTTTTCTCCTCCAGTCACCAGACGGGATTCTGTATGATCTGCATCATCAAACCACATCATCCAAGGCCTTTGCCAACACTGGAAATGCCATCAGCCCGTGTCCTTTATCCGTGACTTGAAAAGTAAGATTCTCCATGTTGGCTGAGTGGGTGGGTTTCAACTGCAGCTTGGTTCCATAAATAGCAATTCCACCTGGGTTATTCACCATATCAGGAAGTGTGTGTGTGTGTGTGTGTGTGTGTGTGTCTGTCTTACAGCAGAACTTACAGTCTCACAGGCCTTTGGTCTTGATTAAGCACTGAGCAATAAGCTTGGTTTCCATTGAGGATGTAGCCAGTGCAGCGATATGCATAGTCTGTACTCGCCCTGGCCTTCGCACATAAGTTCCACTTGGAGATACGCAAGAGCCTTTAAATCTCTTTACAGCAGTGTTAAAAAATTTACAAACACCTCCTCTTGACTTGAAATCATCCACGGTTCTGTTACTAACAAGCATGGGTTTTTGATTTCTCGAAATTGCCCGCCACTTCCGATTTGGCCAGCCAGGAGGAGCCGCCACGATTTTTGTGCGCTACACCAAGACGCCATCCGAAAGCCTGTCTCAAACGGTTACCCCAAGTACGTTCTGCACCACTGTCTCGTCTGACCACACGCAGCGCTTTAAACAGTCCGTTACTGACGTGTTGTTCCCACGGTTGGGACAGACAGCGCAAGCGACTACGCTTGTTCACCAGATCTTTGGGGTCTACGTGAAGGTCAAGAGGTAGCCCGAGCTTCCGCTTGTGGTTTTGTTCTATGTGCCGAGTGTCTCGCGTGTGCACTCTCGTACTGATCCAGGATGGCTGTGCAGTTCAGTGTCCGTGAGAATTTGACCTTCTTGTCTAACCACGAGCCGCCCCCGTCCTAAATATATAATTACATGCCACAGCCTTTAGCAGACGCCCTTTATCCGAGCGACCTACAACTCAGCCGGCAGCCTGACGGTGATGACCAGGATTTAGCTTACTACCTTCCGATCATTGGGCCCAGTCTTACCGCAAGTGACATCCCTATCCCCGGGCCTTTTTAATGCAAGAGCATTTCTCTAAAGGGGAATTCCAATTCAGTTTGGAAAGTCCCATAAATCGGAATAAAATCCTAAATGTACTTGACCAGTGACAGTTTGGTGCGATTTAATAAGGCTTGAAATTGAAATTGGCCACGTTTACACAAAGGGTGGCTTAAGACTTTTGCACAGGACTGTACCTGCAGTGTAATGACCATATTTAATTATTTCTCAGTCTCTTCGTCACTCTAATACTCTTTTTCCACCAATCTTCATTCCCATCTTTTGTGAGCTTTAGCAGATCTTAGCCTTTTCATCCTGGTTTGCTGCTGCCCTTCCAATGAAGACCATTCCTGATCAAATTTCTTCAGAGTGTAAAAGGGTCAACTTGGAATCCCGATGAAGCTCCCAGATGCTTCTGTGTAAGGGGTGGTCACACTAAATATTTGCAACGGTAGCTTGCAGAAACTTGTCTCTTTTTAAATTTTTTAATACTGCATGCAAATTCTCTCTCTTTTCTGGTTGTTTTCTAATAAAGAGACTGATAAATAAGTATTTATGGTCATTGTGGTATTGCTAAAACAATAGGCGATCTAAATTAATGGTGGTTGTTAGTAGTTAGTGCCCCTCGCAAAACGCGATGGATCCCCAGGCCATAATGCCAGCTGATGGGGCAGTGTGTAGCTCCACAGCAAAGGCAGGATGGAAGTGCTCACCACGAGGCCTCCATACTCAAACAGAACCTGAATTCGTTACCAACCATGATGCCAGTCTAGTCTGTAGCAGTTTTCTCGTTCATGACACTGGCAGATGGGGTGTGTAGTGAAGGTGCCACCTGTGTCTGGATCACGCCATGTCTGTCCTGCGCCATCCAGAGCCTGTTGGCCATGTGGTTGCGTGCCCTCACAACGCCACTGCTCCCAACACCTCCCGAACAACTAGGCCCGAACGGCGTAGATGGAGGACAATTTGTCGAATTTGTGGCTTCTCATAGCCCAATGAGCCGCCCCCTCAAAGTCCGTCCAGCTGTCAAAATGTCTTTGCGTGCATCACAGAGCAGGCCGATCTCTCGCCAAGAGATACGCTACCCAAAAGTACCTCTGAGAGCCTTTTATAGGGCAGTGGTTGTATAGTTTTTGCCTCTGTGGCTCCACATGGTCTAATCATACCACCCTGTAGTTGTATACTACTGCCGCGAGGCATGATTAAATTCCGATTCTCAGCTTTTGGTATTTTGGATGCTTATTTTTGTTCATGCGGTAGTATGCTGAATTTGCCGCTCTTTCTGTCTTAGTAAGGCTCGATTTGCAAGTGTATCGACACGTTATGCCCCTACCTGGACATCGCCGTGGCGATCCGGGTGAGTGTCCGCCTTTATGCTATTATTGTGGGAAGTGGGTTTTTTTGGGGGGTTTTTCTTTTTTGTGGCGTTTGTGTTTGTAAAATGTCTCGGCGCTGGTTGGATGTGGTTGCGTGTTCTCTGTGCGTGAGAGATCTTGAATCTCTCGCTGTGTTTCTCACACTCACAGCAAGCGGCGAACATCGTGCGTGCCCTGGAGCTGTTTGTGAAGCCGGATGTTTTGAGTGGCGACAACGCTTACATGTGCGCCAAGTGAGTCGGCCTGGGAAGATGTTCGCCACCTTACACAGAGGACGTGCAAAATGGAGCTTCAGTTGTAAATGGTATTTGCTCGTTTCTTCTTCTCTTAGGTGCAAGAAGAAAGTGCCGGCGACCAAACGCTTCACGGTTCATCGGACGTCCAACGTGCTCACGCTTTCCCTCAAAAGGTTTGCCAACTTCAGTGGAGGAAAGATTACCAAGGTACGTGCCTCTTTATGATCTGAATGACATTGTGAGACACATCATTCACTGCTACCTGCTTTTTTTTTTTTCTTTTCCAGGACGTCGGCTATCCGGAGTTCCTGAACATCCGTCCGTACATGTCTCAAAACTCAGGCGACCCAGTAATGTATGGCCTCTATGCAGTCCTGGTGCATTCTGGGTACAGCTGCCATGCTGGTCACTACTACTGTTATGTTAAGGTGATTGTACTGGAAGTGCAGCTTTTTACTGGATTTGTTTTGATGATTCGTCATTACACGTGTCGCTGCTACAACTACAAGTTGAGTTACACGTAATTAGTCATAGCTTCTCTTTCTGACTTCTGACTTTTACTTCCCAAATTGGAGGATATTGCTCAAGTGCAGTAGACTGTTTCTGTTTACTTCATAAAAAAAGTCTCTAACCTTACTTTTATTGGTCTTCAGCTTATTATTTTCTATAACATATAAGGTACTTTCACACCAAAACAATTCTAGGGACTAATTTTGGGAGGAACTACTTTCTGCTGAATAGGGCTGCAACTAACGATTACTTTAATAATTGATTAATCGGTCGATTATTTTTTCAAATAATCGATGAATCGTGTTAAAAAAAAAAAAAAATTCCATGTCTTTATTCAGAAATATAACATTAAATAACAGAGCAAATAAGTGCTTACAATAAATGAATAATAATAAATAAAAATAACAAATTAAATATTAAAGAAAAATAAGTGCATCTCTGATGCAAACACTACATACAAACTCATTCACTCCCTTTCTTTAGGAACTTTGCATTGCAATCCAAACATGTTATCATGTCAACATGCTCCAGGCTAAAGCTGGCTCTCTTTTTAAGAGACTATGGCCCTGTCCACACGAACACGCGTATTTTTAAAAACGTCGCTTTTTCTATGCGTTTTGATCTTTCGTCCACACGAAAACGGCGTTTTAGGTCACTGAAAACGGACTTTTTTTTTTGCAAAACTCTTTTCAGGGTGAAGATTTTCAGAAACTCCGTTTTCAGCGTTGTCGTGTGGACTGGGGAAAACTGAGTTTCTTGCTTGTAATGTCACTTTGTGCGCCGTTATCTCCTTTGTTTACATGAGGTGATTTTGTGCAATAGTGGACGTAGCCAAAATAGTGCCAGCTGTAACACTGCTGACCGAACTTGTTACAGATCTACAAATACATTTACAATTATTACTTTTTCATTACACTGAAGAACAGAGGCGTCAGAAAGCGCTACGGAGGTCACTACTATATCCATCACACCCACGAAGCAGTTCCCGCCCCCAGTGTCGCCGGTTTTGGACGAGACCCGGTCGGACCTCTCGTTGGTGGGACAGCTTTGAAAAAGAAGTGGTTGTTGAAGAAGAATGGCGAGAAAATGTTCGCATGCATAGGACGTTGCTGTTGTCGTTGAGTGAGCTGCTTCGCCGGCATACAGGACTGCTGGTTTGGCTCTGCTCTTGACAGCGACTGTGTGCGTTTTTGCGTTTTCATGTGGACGAAGTTTTTTGTTTAAGCAGTGCTTGTGTGGACGGGATGTTTGTCATCTCAGCAGTTAGAGATTACTTAGCACTGGTAGTAATTAAGATCCAAAAGGAAAGTAATATTTTTTTTACGTTAAGCTCTTGTCTTCCCGTGTAATCCTATCGTAAGTAAAGCATTGAAGGTAAAAATGATTCCTTTCTCTTTGGACCACATGTTCGTCATTTCAGCAGTAGAGCTGACTTATCACCATTAGTAACAGCGAGAAGTTTGGTGTCCCTAATTCACCGCTTTAGTACGTTAAGCCATGTTAAGCTTTGTGTTTTAAATGGGAATTTAAAAAAACGTAATGTAGAAATGATTACTTTTGAAGTTGCAATATAAAAACAAATATTCTTTATACGTAAACATTTGGTACGTTCCTTCCACCATTTTTGGAATCAAAACATGGAATAGATGGAACCGGACCCGAATTGAGAATCATAATCGATAAAATGCAAATGATACCCAACCCTAGTTTCCCTCAACATCAGCACTTGCATCTGGACCGATCACTATGCACTTGTGTACTACGTTTGGACCAATCACCGTACATTAATGTCAAGACCCATGGTCACACACTCAAAGAACCAAGACTTTCTGTCTGACTTTTCCTTCTCAGGCCAGCAACGGGCAGTGGTACCAAATGAACGACTCGATGGTACACTCCAGTAACATCAAGGTCGTCCTCAACCAGCAGGCTTACGTCCTCTTTTACCTGAGGTACAGCGGAGATTCTCCTGTCCCTTCTCCTGTGATTATGCCTGTTATAACAACTTGAGAACTTGTGGTTGGAAATGGGGTAAGAAAAATGTCACGGATTAACATTGGATTTGAGGATAACGTTACCTCCCTGTGCTTCAGGATTCCTGACAAGAAGAACACAGATGGTCCAAGCGCCAAGCAGAACTTGGTCCATTCTGGGAGGAGTAACTTGACACCTGAACAGCTGAAGAAAATTCCGCTCAATGGGCCTTTGTCTTCGCCACAGGTCACCAAGGTGGGTGTATTGTTTTGCCATCAGGACATAAGGGTATTATTGTGAAGCGGGATTTGTGAGCAAGGTTCAGAATCACGCTGGATTAAGAGTAGTTCACCAGCTCAGTCACAGTGTTTGGTTTATGTCGAATTTATTTTAATACCAATAATTGAGCTTCAAGGAAGATGGAATTACATTTGCTAAGACTAATTGTCTTTTCTGAGAATAATGACTAGATACAGCTGAAAGACTCTGTCAACAGAGCAAGGAAAGGGCATAGTCACTTCCTGCCATGTGATTTTTGTTTTCAGCATTATCTATGAGGCTTGGCCTCATACAATATCGCTACCTGCTGGGCATGCTTTGAACTACAGTTGTGAACAACAAAGTTTACCATGTTTAATTAGCAAACATTAATAGACCGTTGTTATTGTTTTCCCTGTGGTTTTTGATGTGGGGGAATAGTCAGTGTCATGAAGTGAAGTGCTAGATTGACACACGGTGTGGGTTAGCAGCATACGTTTTGCTGTTTCTCCACCAGCTTGTTGTGGTGAAATTGGCAGTGATTGGCAGTGCCCCTGCCCACTATTTGATCTCAGACAAGCCCTAAGAGCATACGCCACACATGCTCGGCAAAAATGAATGGGAAACGTATACACCAATAAGAGAATGATCTAGGAAAATTAAACTTCTCTCACTTATTAGTGATGAAATGATGAACCTGTTATCCAAATGTGAAGTAATTTTAAGCTAAGCTTTTTTTCTTTATTTTCGTTACGGTTTTCTCTTCCCATTTAAACCTATTGTAAGTCAAATGCTTAACATAAAAGTGATCCCTTTCCCTTTGGACCACATGTTTGTCATTTCAGCATTTATAGGCACCTATCAAGTAGTTAAATTAGAGTTGGTGTCCTTATCGGTATTTGGTATCGGCAGATAGTTGAACATCAGGTATCGGTATCATAAGGAAAAAAGTGGAATCGGTGCATCGCCAATTAGAGTATATATATATTAAAGTTCTTGTTTTATGATAAATTCTATTTACGATGGATTTATGGGAATGTATCCCCATCGTAAATCAAGGAGGACCTATGTAGGGAGACCAGGCTCCCACTGTGCCCCTCTGTGGGTCGAGAACTGTCAGAACCATCTTGTACTCATGCCAAATGATGAACAGCACCATAATGAAGTTCTACGACACAAACAACTTCTACGCCCTGACTTCAGGCATGAGAATTGTTAGTGAAAGGTTAGTTTGGTCCTTAGATGAAGCTGTCTGTTTACTGGTCAGTCTCATGTCTGTCCTCACCAATGATCTTGAGCTCTCTGTATTGGCCTAAAGAATAAGGTCACAGGTACAAGCAGGAGAAATGAGGCTCCTTCGCAGGGTTGCTGGGCTCTGTCAGTAGTGTGAGGAGTTTGACAATCCTGGGGAGGTCTGGAGTAGAGCCGCTGCTCCTTTGTTTCGAGTGGAGCCAGTTAAGGTGAGCTTCACACCTTCCCATTAGAGCTTTTCCAGACACGTCTCTGGAAGGACCCGCTGGAGGGATTATGTCTCATAGTTGGCTTGGGAACGTCTGGGGATGCCCCAGCATAAGCTGGAATCTGTGGTCGGATATAAAGAATTCTGGACTGACCTTCTCAGTCTGTTGCCACTCTCAACAGGAAAAGTGGTAGGAAACCGAGTCTGAGACAAATCCTACTGCACGGAAGCCAAATGAGAAAGCCAGAGACCTCTGAGGTTAGGGGATAAAAACTTTAAGATGATCCAGGCTCAATTGTGGTACCAGTCCAGCTCTGGGTGATACCAGCCAATAGGATCCAGTTCTTAGGAATCCTTGTATAGCTGAATAAGGTGCAGGCAAAGATGGCGGTTAGATGTGGTGAGCATAGCCCGTTCCTCCAGGGAGATCATTCTGCTTGTCCACCACCTGCCAGTGAAAGGAAGTGGTCAGCATCCACAAGTTGTATGGAGGAACTCATTCTATTAAGTCTCCCACGTAGGTCGTGCACCGGACAGGGGGTATCCAGAGAGTGGGGTATAGGGCAGGATCCAATTTGGGGAAGCTTCTGGGATCGACAGCAGGTCAAGGACTTCCAATAGCACCACATGGAGCTTTAGTAGTAGACTAGAACTCTATAAAACAGAACATAATTGCTGCCATTTGTGTATCTACAGAAGGTGGACACGGCTCAGCTAAGGAAGATCCAGTCTGTGGACGGTGGTCTGGGCGTGCCAGTGGCCCGCAACGGCTCCGGCATTCAATCACCCAAGCTGGCTAATGGCACATCGAGAGTGCCTGGTGGTCCAACGGTCATCGAGGAACCCATAAAGAAGCTGAAAAAGCCTGCTGCTCAGCCGCAGAGCCGCACCAACGTCCCTGCCTCAGCTAATGGTCTCGGCAAGACCGAGCAAGACAAGGGGAGCGGAGGTGAGGGACGTAGCCTGGCACAGTCTACCTCACTCAAGTCCCTGGCATCAGATTCCTCATCAGCGGATGCATCAACTGAGTCCAAGGTATTTCCTGGCTTATACTCTTTGGATTTTTTTCAGTAGGTATAAGATTTAAGGTTGTTATAGATTTTTGTGATTTGCCTTTAAGTTTTTGAACACGTTACATAATTATACAATTTGGACACTTTATTAGGTACACCACTGTTTCTACACTCACTGTCCATTTTAACAGTTCCACATAACATATGGAAGCACTTTATATTTCTACAATTACAGACTGTAGTCCATCTGTTTCTCTACATCCTTTCGTTATTATTCTTTTACTCTGGTAGGATTGAATCAGACACAGCAGTTTTGCCCTGGTTATTTTCCTTACTCTCTGTTCACTCACTGTGCACACTCTTAGTCACATCTACCTCATTGCTCACCTTGTAGATGTTAAAGTCCGAGACAGTAGCTCATCTGTTGTTGCACAGTTTGTGTTAGTCATCCTCTAGTCACAGGATGCTGCCTACAGGATGGTGCTGCCTGGACATTTTTGGTTGATGGGCTATTTTCAGTCTAACATTGACACTGAGGTGTTTTAAAACTCCAGCAGCACTGTTGTCTGATCCACTCATACCAGCACAACATGAACTAACACTAACAACTCACCACCACCACGTCAGTGTCTGGGAATGACCCACCACCCAAATAGTACCTGATCTGTGGGAATCCTGGCCATTAGAGGATAGAGTAAAGAGGACTAACAGAGTATGTAGAGAAACAGATGGTCCAGTCTGTAATTGTAGAACTACAAAGTGCCTCCATAGGGGATGTGGAACTGATCGTTCCACTTAATGTCGGTGATTGAACTCACAATTTCCACTGATTTTCATTCCAGCCTTTGTGAGCATTAGCATATCTTAGCCTTTAAACCCTGTTCTCCTTCTGAAAAAGTGGTTTCTTGGCTGCTACCCCTTCCAAAAACACCATTGTGGACCAAGCTTATTCTGATTTATTCAACTTGGCAACTTGCTGAAACGATGGCCTATCTAATCTGGTGGTGGTCTAAGACTTTTGCACGCTAATGTACATGCGATTGGACGGTGCTCGAAGGGTATACCTGTATTCGTGTAATAGCTAGAAAGAATCCTTTCACTTGGGTAGTTTCTGAGCATCAGAGCTATAATGATGCATGAGAATGGGGACAGCGGTGATGCCACTGGAATGTGGACAAGATTAAGAATATCCCTGTGGTCGGCCTCGACCTTTACAGTATTCCCACGAGAACTGAGAGGAAAGGGGATGCAGCGTTGTACATTCTCATGCGAACGTTTGAGCACCCATATGGGTATGTGGTGATGGTTTGGGAAAGCGGTCCTGGGTGGCGTTCACTCCTAGGTTATGCAGGACAAATTTGTAGGGGTGTAACCATGCGGTGTTTGTTGTCCGGTGGGACGACGCATCGCCTAGTTGGGTTTTCCGGTTTGGATTGTACCGCCACTGAATGTAATTTCATGTTTGAACACCAGAGGGCTCATGCATATGCCTTAACAACTTGTACAAGAAGTTCTGCATTGTTTTACATTGCTTACACAGCTGTTTGCTTTCAGTTAATTCTGACATATAACATCTGAGCTTCCCGAGGAGGATGGGTCCCCTTTTGAGCCTTGGTACTCCCACGGTTTCTTCATTTTTATGTTTTTTTTTGTTTGTTTTTTCTTGCCACTGTCGCCCTAGGCTTGCTAAAATTGGGATTGGCGTTATAGTTTAGAAGATAGTCTCAAACTGTAAATCTGCTTTGAGACAATGCTCCATTGTAAAAAGCACTATAGAAATAAAGCTGACATGTCTTGACATGTCTTCTATGAAATGGAAAATCAATAGTCGTGAGAGAATCGAATCGGGAGTAGAGTGTGTCGTTACACCCCTACAAACTTGCCATGGTGTTATGAATGGAGGGACAGGATGCTCTTGGGTTTGGATGGGAATGATGTTGACTGATTGGACTGTGATGGAATAGCAGTTAAGGTACTGAAGGTCCAGGGTTCAAATCCCACCTCTGCCAAGCTGCCATTGTTGGGTCCTTGAGCAAGACCCACAATTGCCACAGTTGTCTTCTAAATGCTATAAATGTCAATGTTGAAATGCAGGGGTATTGTTGGGGTTCTCCGGGGATGGGTTAAATAAGGTATATGCAGTTGGATGGGATATGACCAGAAATTGACTTCATGTCACTGTTGGCTTCCAGGAATCGATTGGCACCAGGAGTGCTCCCGTAGGAGACGTGTCCACCCCTACCAAGAACAGCATGAATGGAACTTCCTCTCCGGCTAAAAGTGCTGAGCGACTTACTGCGGAGGAGCAGAAGTCTGTGAAGCTGAAATCACCGGCCCTGGCCAACATTGCATCTGAACTCACCAGCACCATGTCTCCACCTCCAGCCAAGAGACTGGCACTGTCTGCCAAGAAGGTGAGGCCAAATTCCGTCTTAAAATTGCTGGATTCACAGAGCGGTGCCGTTTTGGATAAGGACCCTATTTTTGGGGTTTGTGTGTCTTTGCCTGCTGCCTGCCCCTGCATTTTTTCCGACGGATATTTGTGAATGAGTTCTGCTGTTTGCTTGTGTAGCCGCGCCGCGCCGCTACGCCTAACAGTGAATCTCTTGAGTGTCTTCTCTTGTGTCTATACTGTTGTCTCAGATTGGCACGACTGTCCATTTTAAAATTTCGTTGTCTTCCTTTGCTTTCAGATTCTTTTTTTCTAACCATTTGTAATTTTTCTCTGCCATTGCCCTTCCCGTTTTCTCTCTCTCTCTCCTCATTTTTGTTTGCCTTTTGGTCTTAATTTTTTCTCCCATGATTTGGATCTCTGTATCTTCGTCACATTTGGTTGGCTGTGGTTCATTTTTGTTTTTTTCGACCACCAAGTTTTTATTTATGTCAATAACTGCAGGCCAGTCCCAGTCCCAGTCAGAGCCTGAACAGCAGCAGCAACAGCAGCAGTCGCAGCACTGAGGCTTGGCCCTCTTCATTGCATCATCAGTCCCGTGACCCCATGTATTCAACTGTATTTCACCCTCAGGCCCCCAACTCACCCTCCCGACACCACAGGTATTTTTTTCTCATCTGATCCCAGCGGTTAGCTGACTTTATACATGGACTGCCTTAAGGATTTGTAACTACTGTGCTGCCTTGAGTCTTGTCATTAATTCGTTCCATAAGGAATAATGTAAATTTAAGTTCCCGGTTCCAGACCCCCCCTGAGGAGGACTGCTTATTCTAAGAAACTTCACTTCCTTAGGGTTTGTTTAAGAACAATTCTAAATGGCAGAGGTGGGATTTGAACCCTGTATCTTTTCGTCCATAATCCAGTACCTTAACCACTAGGCTATAAGGGGGATGTGTTAAAAAATGGCCTACATTTAGAAAACAATGAATAATTGAGATAACTTGTTTGTTTATTTATTTATTTTCAAAAATTACATTTAACAACATTTCTTATGAACTTTTTACTGTTTGTCTTAAGAACCTTTGCAAGTTTTTTCTTAAGAAAGCTTCCATGAATGCCTCGCGGGATCTGGCAACCCAGGACTTGAATGCAACATCTGCGAAATGGCCACCAAACACAAAGACTGAAACACAGTATATGGTTGAGGAAAATTAGGAATTTCGTTATTCAGTCATTAAAGTTTGAAGTCGAATTCACATCCTTCTGTGAGATTATTGGCTGGTTGCAAAGTAGAAATCTGATTATTGGCTGAATCATGGAAACCCAGAACCATAAATTATCTGATTACCCAACTGCATGTAAACTTGTTGCTGATTTTCTATCGGGGGTTGGCTATTATAACAATACAGTGCTCCAAAACGTACCTCAAAATCACATTTAGAACTTCATAAAGTACAAAAAAGTAAATGTTTTTGAGTGGGCGTGTTAGTATTTTATGCTGACTTGTTTTTTTTTATGATATTAAAAGCTATTTTTATCACCATGTTATTTTTCCCCCAGGATTCCATTCCATTCTGCCAAGCAGCCTCCTCATGTGCCTAATTTCTCTATAAATGCAAGCCCGCTTAAAGAACCTTCCTCTGCTTTAACGAATCCCACACGTTCTCCGCTCAGTGGACTTCCTCGCAGCCCTTCCACCATTCCTGGACCAATCCAGAATCAAAAAGCCTCTGAATCTAGTACCGGATTTGCTGACGGAAACATCACTCCAATACTAAAGAAAAAGAAGAAGAAAAAGAAGCGGCGCCACTCTGAAACGGAAATCTGCATCTCTGAGCAGCCTGCCAAACCTGAGCAGGACGTAGCAGCGCTCACCGCTGAAAGGAAGAAATCGAAGAAGCACAAGAAGAGGAAAAGGGAGGAGGACCAGAACGGCCTTGTGGCTCAGGAGGCGGCTGTGCAGTCACATTTGGAGCTATTGGGGCAGGATGAAGACTGGCAACTGGGAGAAACGTGGACAATTGGCAGCAGTGTTACAGAGAAGCAGCCAGAACCATGCGCACAGAACCATGCGCCAAAACTGTCTCGGGCACAACATGAGCCTCATCAGAGTCCAGTCACCCAGCAAAGCTTCACATCGAAGAAAAAGAAGAAGAAAAAGCTCAAAGAGAAGCGAGAAGATAAACCTGAAGCTTCTGAAAGGTTCGATGGGTTTTTTGGAGTTTTATTCTTGCTGGTAAATTTCTCTGAGTGTAATGGACGCTCTCTTTTTCCACTGTAGACCAAACGAGAGAGCGCAGATGGATGCAGAGGATGCAAGTATATTACAGAAAAAATTAAAGAAGAGGAAAAAAGAAGCAGCCAAGCAGAGAGAGGCTGAGGGAGCTCATGTGGAACGTACTGGGGATGACATGACCAACCACGTGGCACAAGAGAAGGCCTGCAAATCAAGCACAGGTACCAAACTCTAGTCATGTTTATTGCCCTAATACTATTAGGGCTGTCTGTAGGAGTGTAACGATGCACTTTAGTCATGATTCGATTTTGTCCCGATTATTGATTTTTACATTTGACAGGATATTCCTTTTTTATTTCTGTAATGTAAATAATGAAAACGATGCACAATTTCTCTTACAGGATACGTTTTTTAACAATAAAACTTTATTCCCCTGAAATTAAAAGAAATTACTAGCAACATTAGCTATAAAATTGTAAGCAAATCCCCCTAGTCTATCAGTACAATACCTCATATTTACAGTATAAAATAGTTATGCTACTTGAATACTCCTTAAATATAATATGAACACTTTTTAGACAAAGTTAAAATATCCACATCCCGAACTGAAAACATATATATTTTAACCCCTACTTTATTTGGCATTTAGGTGCTGATAGCTTGACCACAGTTTCAGGACGACATGCCTGCAGATGCCTGCAGATCCATATATCGACTCTCCTCTTTCTCTCAGGTGTTGACGTTTGGTCTTCCCGGGGTCAGATCAAACGTCTGCGTCTTACCGCATTACTGATTGGATCGCTGCCCAACTTGTCCCGCCTTTCCACATATACTCCAGTTATGAGTGGATCTTTTCCTAACTTGTTGGATCTGATTGGATGTTGTCTCTGCCAAACATATTCGTCTCGTTTTTATTCCTTGACAAAAGTGTCCATTTGTTTCGTCCTAATTTTTGTGGTTTCTCATTCATTTTAGTTTAGTCATCGTCTCGTCTTCGTTAGGGAAAAAGGGTCGTTGACGAAAAAGATTCATCAACAAAATTAACACTGCGTGCTGCAAACAGCACTGCCTTACTGTCAAGAACTAGAACTCTCAAGACATGGCTGTAACAGAAATGCCACTATTGCTGCTCCCTAGCGCTGCACTATATAGAAATAGAATATTTAGTATACCAAGTATTGGCATTGGAGCTGAAATCTACTGAAATCTAACACTTCCTCGTCATCAGCATGTGTCAGCACCAATCTGTGTTTAAAGCAGAATTGTGAATTAATGTTAGTGAAAGCAGTCTGTCTAAATGTGACCGGAACAAAATCAGTTAGATGAGACCCTGAAAACCAGTCGTTTCCGGTCACCGGCCGATTGATTGGTTCATCTCTGGTTTAAATGTGTGTTACAATGTACATGGACCTGTTTAAATATCAAGATCAAATTCAGCAGTGTCTCTCGGTTTCCTTTAAGCAGCTGCGGTGGTGGTTTGGGACAGTCGGGTTCAGGACGGCTACAAGCGCAGCAGAGATTCGGCTGACACAGAACAGGCACCTGGGAAAGAGACTCGCCCTGCTGCTATAGCCTGGGATGGCAAGAAGTGTTCTGATGTGGTTCAAGAACTGCTTAAGCATGCCACAGATAAAGCCTACGGGACTGAAGGTGAGTTATGTGTAGGAACTAAGCACTAAACATTTATAGCTGTGGTTTCATGGATCGGCTCCCTATTGAGACAGTAAATTTGGCCTTAGTAACTAGTCTGGATGTTCTTCCTCATGGTAGTGCAGTGATTTTGGTACCACAGATCAATAGTAAGTTGGGGAATGGAAGCAGGTGTACTAGTTGATACAACCTTGAAATGTTGCTCAAGGACATCTTGTTTTGAAGGACTGCTTGGTTTTCGTTTAATACCATCTAACGGGGTATCAGTGCAAGTTTTGTGGAAAGTCTTTGTTAAAACTTTGGCAGAAATTCTGTAAAAGCCTTAGATTTATTGACTCTTAGCGGGGGGGACATTTTATTCGAAAACACAGAGCGGCAAGCAATTCTTTTCCATAAGGAATACTGTCAGTTGAATGAATCTGTTCCAGATCCCCAGAAAATCCACACTGTATAAGGCATTTTATGCATTAATGGAGTTGTATCGTACAGATGCTCCCTGATTTACTGTGGGGATATGTTCCGACAAATCCATCACAAGTTAAATGTGTCATTAACTGAGAAGTTTAACAAGCGTTTGGCAGAGCAGTCTATTCTATACCTTATTGGAGTACATAAGTAATGATAAGTAAGTTCATTTTTAAAACACTTGCATTAAAGTAGAGTTTGCTAAAATCATTAACACAAAGCTCAATTTGTAATATTGTTGAAAAATCTCATAATTTAGTGAGTAGGTGGTCGAGAACTGGGGTATCACTATCTGTATTTTCAAGGCTTCCAGTCTGAATGTACTTAAATTGGACTTGTCAGAATTATTTCCGTCTGCTGTAGACATTTATTACTTATTTTTGAAAGGGAAAGTTTATCTGACTTTAGATTGTATTTTGATTTAATTCTATTTTGATTTCAACCCTGCAAATGCCTTGCCAATTTTGTGGCTCAGAAGAAACAGCAGTTCTGGATAACCTGGGTTTTAAACCCAACCTGTGCTTGCAACAGGAAGGTCAGGTGGTTCAGTTTTTCATCAGTCAGCAAGCTGTCCTGACCCAGATGCAGCAAAACAGGACATTGATACTTCCACCACCATGTTTCACAGATGGGATGAGATTCTTAAGCTGGAATGTACCATTTTGCTTTCTCCAGACAAGATCTCTCTTGGTCCCATCTGCCCACAAAATGTTTTTTTTTCTAGTAGCATTATGGCTTGTTCACATGATCTGGTTATATTTATGCAGAAATATAAATAAGTGGATTGGGCGATATGAGGACTTAAATACTGTGTATTGACCTCAAGGCTTTGCAGGAACTTTTTTGTTCATGGGTAACTCACGATTGCTAATAAAAGTCCCAGTGAATATCAACAGTAAATGTGAGAACAAATCCTAATAGCCACTTTTGCTTTAAATGCTAAGAAGCACTTGTTGTGTTGGTGCTTTTAATAGTTTTTTAAATTCATATGTATCATATGAAGTCACAGAACTGTAGTATGCAATATTTTCCGGAAGTACTCTACAAGTCATAGATGCCCTTAAAATCTAAGTATCCTATCAAACTGATTATAAACTCCATATTCATAAGGCGTTTGTGTTCAGTTCTCAGTTGGGAGGGAGAACGCTCATCTGTCAGTCGAGATGCTATGGAGGATATATGCAATGCCAGACATGACACTGTAATAGATGAATGGGATGAGGAGTTTGACAGTGGAAAGGTTTGTGTTTTGTTTGCAAGTTTTTACCTCCAATTTACTTGTGTGTTTTTAAACTATTGTCTGGTTTAATATCCTGTTTGTTGTTGTGTTCTCAAAAGGTAAAGAAAATAAAGAAGTTCAAAAAAGAGAGGAGAAGAAGTTGTAACGTCTTCCAAAGGATTCAAGATCGGCGTAACATGTGGTCAGTTACACCAGGAGGAAGAAGGAACAGCTTGGGCCAACGGTACTAATGAGGCGAGCGAGGTGAGCTTGGGGTGGCGTTACAGTCTTTGATCAGATCCTTCTAACTGAATTTGCATCATGATGATGATAGTTTATTGCAAGAATTCTTTGGATGATACTCGTTTGTCCAAATTTCATAATGGGCCCGAGTGTAATGCTTACTAAAGAGGGTGCCTTATTTGGGCGTTAGCCATCACTGCTGACATTTTAGACACACCCAGTTAATTGCCGGTATCGCACTGATGCGTCAGAGCAGACCGAACGCTGTTTCCCGCTATAAGAATCTATATTTAGCCACAATTGACCCGTGTGGTGTAATGTGAAGCCGCAAAGTGAGTGCATTAAAAACTGGAAGAGATGTAGATATTAAAATACAACAATGAAAATCAATCTTCAGGACAGACGGGTAACAGGAGCAGTAAACTAGAATGCCAACTGATCCCTGGCTTATTCTCTAACATCAGTGGCCAACATCAGAGCCATATTCCAAAATCTGTGGAAAGCTGTTGCCGCAGCAAATTGGGCAATAAACTTCTTACTAATATATGTCAAATTTTTAGCTATATAGTACAGTGGTACCTCAGTTCTCGACCACCTCAGAACTTGTCGAATACGGTTCTTGATGTGTTTTGGCTAGAAAAATTTGTCTTGGTTCTTGTCCTTTCCTCTGTGCTGTGTATTTGTATGAGTCGTTTCAGCCGAAACTCGATTCACGATTCAGTTCAGTGACTCATATTCACAATAGCCCTGTCTCAGTTAGAGAAAGGCGTCTGCCGTTCCCATGGGTCTTAAAATGGTTAGTAATGACAGCCAACCGAAAGGAAACCTGGAAAGGACCGAAAGTAACTGAATCCTCTTGGCTTTCAGGCTGAGCAGTTAGCATTAGCAGCTAGCGCCTTGAGTTTGCCAATAGAGTAAGTGTTTTGCTTTTACTTTTGAGATTGAGATTTTATTATAAAATAAGCTTAGCATTAATGATTTTGGCCCAACTGTAGGTTAATATGTGTAATAGGCTCCATTATGATACAGTATAGACTATATAAAACTCTCAGTTCATGATACATTTATGATGGATTTGTCAGAACGTATCCCAAACATGAATCAGGGAGCATCTGTACAATACAACTCTATACAGTGTGGATTTTCTGGGGATCTGGAATGGATAAATTCAATTTACATTATTTCTTATGGGAAAAATTTGCTCAGACTTTTGGTACTCAAAGCCTTCTGGAATGAACTAACTGGGATACCACTGTACATTTAAAACTGTCATCATTTAATGACTAAATCTCTTTCAGACCTTTAAATCATCCTAGCTAGGATATGAGGAGAACAGGCAACACTGAACCCCTGATGTATTTATTACCTGCATGTTTGTCTGTTACAGTGTTGAGAAGAGGAGCTTGTTCATGCCCTGTGGCTAGACCGCCGTGTCGGACGAGAAGTCGCGTGATCTCAGCGAGAACGTTCAGGGGATCGTGCGCAAAGAAAATGAACCAGTGAGGCCGAGGTCGTCTCTAAGGCAGCCCAATGTACTGTGGCATCAGGGTACCATTTGCCATAATAAGAATCAGTCACACAAAACTTGAATCTGGGGAAATACTGTACTGTATCTGCTATATTGCCATATCAGGATGGGGTAGATGGTTCACGAGAACTGGAAGCGTTGGCCAGTGATGCTGTTAGCGTTGTGTTAATGTGATGTTTTCCAAGGTTGTTGGTAAGGAAGCAAACATTTTGTCAAGTTTAATTCTGCTTTTTTCTTTTTCTTTTTTATCTTTGTGTTTTAAGGCATTTTATTTTGCTATTACACACGTCCCAGGTAATTTAAGCCTGAATATTTTTAGAACACACCAGTTACAAAGCCAAATTCACTGCTGTTTAGCATTGAGGGTCTTTGTGGAATGGCTGAGCAAATGAAACAATGTACTTTGATCTGTATAGCCAAGGTGTTTTCTGGTATGTGATACATGTTGTGTTACATTGTTTAAAAAAAAAGCTGTAACCAAACCTTCAAGAGTTGTGACTTTTTCAAGTAGTACCTAATGAGGTAACTGAAAACAAAAATGAAATGTCATTCAACTTGAATTCCAGTGACTAACATTGGTAGTTTTGAATTTGAAATTTGAATTTATTGGCCACGAAAGACTGGGACTGTGGTGGTGCAGTGGTTAAGGTACTGAACTGTTGACATAAAGGTCATGGATTTATGTCCCATTGCGACCAATGTGCCACTGTTGGTCCGTTAAGGCCCTTACCCCTTCAGAAACACCCACCATTATTCAAAGCGGCACCTGAAAAACACTGTAGAGCAACCGAGAGCCTCGGTTCAATTACAGACTAGTTTCCTCCCCCATTTCAGAGACATGTTATGTTAATTGGTCTCTCTAAACAGCTCTAGTATGTCTGACCAGTATCTTTATAACCTTGCTCCTGTCATGAATAGCTTTTGAAGCTGATGTGAAATTAAATAGACAAATAAACCTGAAGAACACGCACTCAAGTTGAATTGGATGCCAGTTACTGGAAGAGTATCTTAAATGTACATGCTACTCAAGACACTGGTGGCATGGTATAACCCAAGTACAGTGGTACCTCGGTTCTCGTCTTTAATTTGTTACAGAAGGCTAGTCAAGAACCGCAAACAACGAATACTGAGCACATTTTTCCCATAGGGAATAATGTCAATTGAATGAATCTGTTCCAGATCTCCAGAAAATCCACACTGCATAAGGCATTATAAGTGCTCCCTGATTTACGAAGGGGATATGTTCCGACAAATCCATCATAAGTTTTCCGGTCCACCAGTGGCATAAGTTAATGTTTAAACACTTGTGTTTACGTTATTTAGCAGACGCCCTTATCCAGAGCAACTTACAACTGATATAATCTTACAATCCAAGCAATTGTGGGTTAAGGGTCAGTGGCAGCTTGGCAGAGGTGAGATTTGAACCCTGGACCTTCCGGTCTATAGTCCAGTACCTTAACCACTAGGCTATCACAGTCCCATCCACATCCACAGTCACATTAACCTACAGTTGGCCAAAATCATTACCTAAGAACACAGTACTGTAGATGTGAATATAAAGAAAAACACGATAACCATGGCGCAGATGTTCTCCAAGCGAGAGCTGTTGTGAATCTGAAACACTGTACGGAATCGTGAATCGAGTTTCTGCTGAACCGAGTCTCGTATATGTTGAAGCAAGTGCGCAGAGTACCGAGAGAATTTTCTAGTCAAAATGCGTTGAGAACCGAATTCGATGAGTTATGAGCTGGTCGAGAACCGAGGTACCACTGTATTTGGGGAATAAATGATCATTTTTTTCATTGCTCAGCCAGTCGGGCTCATTCAGTTTCTGTTTACTTTAAAACTTTGAATCTTCAAAGTTGTTGTTTCTTATTGAATTTTAAGGAGAAGGTAACCTGGATTGTTTTGTCTGTGTTCAGAAGTTACGCTTGATGCTCCTTTTTATCAGCCATTGTTATTTGTATTGTTCTGAAAACAAACAGCTGCCCATGTCAGCACTGGAGAGGCTGTGTTGGCTGCACTCCATCTTCAAGTTATCAGAGGTTCAAATGTGTATCACCCCCATTGTCTGTTTTCTACTCTCTATGCAAGGTCTTAAAAGAACATTGTCGTCCGTTCCTCTCATATCCTTACCCTGTCATTTCCATTCATGAGCCAGAGCTTCGAACTATAGCTCTGCAAGTGTACTATAATGCTTTAGGACTTTTATTCCAGATACTTAACCACAGACAATAGAGAGTAAGAATGTGATGCTTTCTGGAATAGAACATTGTACAGTCCCACTCGTGCTCTGTGTGACCTCCTAAACATCCTTGTAGTAGAACCCCCCCCCAAATACTTCCATTTTAGAAAAGTTGCCTTGAATTAATTTTTATAAAAAATGAATAGAAATGAGATGCATATTATAATGCACATGTAATTCTCAAACCAAGCCTAATATATAAGGGTTTTTGAACTGTAACTAGTTTTCTCAGTGGACGGACGTGCTAGCCATCTGGAAACAAACGAGGAACTGTGAAGTTCTCTACAAAATGTGTTAATGTTAGAAATGTCGCTCGGATCTTCTTTCAGTAGAAGCGATGCTGAACATTGATTCTTGTCCTTTTTGCACCGCTGGTTCTTGTAACTTTATGGCGCCGTTTCAAGACGTTCGAGGATATATGAATATGAATATACTGGTGCAATAAAGTTGTTTTTTTGTGGAAAAACCTTCCGTTGGCCTTGATTCTCAGATTGCAGTCATGTCAAATACAGTACTCATATACAGTACATAGTGTGAACAAAAAAATAAGCTAGTTTTTAAATGTTTTGAAATGCCTTTTTCGGTTTTTGAACCAGCTCAAGTTCCACAGATGTATAATATGAACACAGTATAAAGAAATATACATGTATAATGTACAGTGCTGCTGTATTAAAGACTGACTTTTTAGTTTCTTGAAAGAAGTCATGATACATGTTTCTTTTTTCCATTTTGGAGACTATGTAATTAAAAAGACATTGATACAGGAGTTTGATTTGTCTGCCTGTCTCTAAATCAATTTTACGTGCATGGAACATAAATTGCAGATGTTCTGTTCCAGTGGCGCAGTGGCAAATCGCTAACCAACCACTGTGGTGACCTGGGGTTGAGTCCTGACGATTCCTTCCAGTCAGGTCAGATGTCGCGAAGGCACGTTTTTCTGTTGTTGAGGGAGTCAAAAATGGGGGATCATTCTTCCTGTTCAGGGATAGACATTTTAATCCATCCACAATCCCTTGAGGTTGACTCTGGGCAAATATGGCATTGTATATTCACATACCTTCTTGCATTTCATAATGTAAGATCTCAGCACTTGTCCGCTAGTGACCCTGTACTGTGCTGCATATCCTATTCCTGTCGATAGACCTGACACAGATCATTAACCAATCCACAAAGTTAAAGAACAATGCAGTGTTTTAAAGGATTTGGGAAAATATGTGCTTCAAAAATGGTATAGAAATGCACACGGCCCACATGACTGGTCATAGGATGTAGTCCTGATTGTCCAATGTTTATGGAGTTAATTTGGCCAATATGTCTTCGTAAACCATACTCTGCCACCATGGAAGCCATATACACGGACTACTGCAGTGCAGCAGTTAAGGTACTGCACTGTTGAACAGAAGGTATAGGGTCCAAGTCCCAGTGCTGAGCAAGGCCGTCAAACCACAGTTGCTTGGCTTGCATGTTGTAAGATTGTATCAATTGGAAGTCTCTGGATTAAGGTGTCTGCTATATGCTGTAAATATACAATGCATTGGGAAAAGTCTTCAGACCCTTTCATGTATTCACATTTTATGTTGTTCTAAAATAAAAACAAATCGGGGGGAACAGGGCACATGAAAAGCCATCTGGTGTTTAGGTGCTTTTTTTTTTTTTTTGCAAACACCAAGCTGACTTTCATCTGTCCTTTGCTGAGAAGCAATAACACCTAGATTGATGGAGTGATGGTTGACCTTCTGGAAGGTACTCCCATCAGCACACAGGTTACCTCCCTTTCCATGGCCCCACTCCCCCAATTACTTAGTTTGATAGGGTGGCCAGCTCTTGAGAAGAGTTCTGATTCCACACTTCTTCCATTTCAGAATTACATTTACAGCATTTAGCAGACAGCCCTTATCCAGAGCGACTTACAAGTGATGCAATCCAAGCATTTGTGGGTGAAGGGCCTTCCTCAAGGACCAAACCAGAGTCCAGTACCTTAACTGCTAGGCTACCACAGTCACACGAATTATGCAAGTGCTCTTGTGAACTTTCAGTGCAGCTGAAATTTTTGTAGCCTTCTCCTGATCTGTGCCTCAACACAATCCGGTCTCTGAGCTCTACAGGCAGTTCTTTCCTCGTCATGGCATGGTTTTTGCTCTGATGTGCGCTGTTAGCTGTGAGACCTCAAATAGACTGTTGTGTTTCTCCAAATCATGTCCAATCAACTGAATTTACCACAGGTGGAAACTTCAATGTGTAGAAACATCTCAACGATGATCAAGAGAAATGAGAGGCCCCCATAGCTAAATTTCTAGTGTCATCGCAAAGGGAATACGAATATACATGCAAACCTTTACTTTTTCCTTATTAATAGTTTTGAAAAAAATTCTAACATACTGTTTTCACTTTCTCATTATGGGGTACTGAGTGCAGAATGATGTGGAAAAATGTGATTTCTTTTTTATTTTAGCCACATAAAATGTGAAAAAAGTTAAAGCATCCAAATGCATTGTATATTAATAATAATTATAATATCTTAATGGAATGACTGAATAGAGAGATAACAATGAGGCTCTGAACAAGTAAGAGTGTACTATTAAGGGAAAATGTGTAGGTGTAGCACTAGATTATGTAATAGAACCCTGAATCTGGACTTTTTACGGAAACTCTGCTATAACCACATATTTTAAAGATAGTCTGGCATTGTATTAAACAGTATATGCTCATGTTTTATAATATGATGTACATAATTACCATTTCATATAAATGTCCAAAAACACTTGAGTATTAGTATGGAGCCTGTCCCACTTCAGCTGCTATAACATCCTTCCTTCTGAGAAGGCTTTCCACTAGATATTGGAACATAACTGTCAGGTCAGTCACTGATGATGGACAATACGCCCTGGCTCACTGTATAATGGAGTTAAGGTTAGGACCTTGTCCAAACCAGCCAAGTTCTCCAGCCAAGTTGGCAAACCATTCTATATAGACTTTGATTTAGGAGAGCAGGGCAGAATCTTGATGCACTGACTTGTTAGGATGGAAACAGTGGCTGTTCTAGACCCTTTGAAGTGGGGGACTGGGGCCAATGGCTATGTAAGGGGGCAATTACTTCTTAACTGCATTGTTGTGCGTTTGCAAGGAGGCAACTTGCTCCTCATTTAAGAAGGTATAGGGAGAGCCAAGCTTTTGTCGCAGGGGCACTTGAATTACTTGCCTTAATTTTGTTTATGCTAACGAAACTTATGACTTTCCTAGTTTAATGAATGAATTTGCTTTAGTGGTATACAGGGATACCTCGATATCTTTAATTAAGTTGTTTCAGAAGGCGCGTCGAGTGCCCAAAACAACGAGCACCGAGAGCATTTTTCCTGTTATTTAAGGTATAACATGAATTGAATGAATCCGTTCCAGGCAAACAGAAAATCCACATTGTATACAGCATTAGATGCATTCATGTAGTTGTGTCGTATACTTCAACAGTGTCCCAGCAAAGTGGGTCTGATGACGCCCCTGGTCGGGGTATCCTGTGAGCTAAACCAATCTTACTGTTTTGGAGTCGACACGGAATCAAATCGGTAAATCGACTCTTTTAGTGAACGACTCCCAGTCTGTATTAGAAGTGCTGCAGAAGACCTGTGCCTCCACATTGCCGGTTAGAAGGAGGAACGTTTGACATTAGCACTGCGCTATCGGCTCATTCTTCAGCAGTCTGCATGGAGGCAGAAAGCCGAGGTAAGAGCGAGTCTTTTTCGCTAGTTCGTGCTATGGATTGCTGATCTGCAGTCTCCACTGAAGGAGGTTATGTATACCCGAGCCTAAATGCGTTGTGGAGTGCGTGAAGCGCACCAAGTTTGGATGATGCACAGGTGTCATCTGTTAAAAAACAAAGGCAGATGTGAGGTAACACAGTGCGTGAGATCTGTGAAGTGATTCTGCATCGAGCATCTGTATGAAGCTTGCCCAGCCCTACTTATGTTTCATAATCATATACGCATGTAGTTTGCAGAACTCCTCATTCCTCCAGTGATTTACACAGAACAGTCCTTTTCACTGCTATCTCTACTTTTGGTCCATTACTGATCCCAGTGTTTTATGCAAGATGAGATCATCCTAGTGCTTGTTTTTGGGATTATGGATACCCCCCACGGATGCCCCCCTGTCCTGCTTCTGCTCATCAAGATGGAAAGATGCATTTCAATTATTCATTGGTCAGCTTTCTAAGTGCACGATGCATCTCAGAATAGAGCTGTGGTGCCGATGGCTACCCCCCTCCCTGCAGATCATCTAGGGCCTGGAAAAATTCTGCAAAAGTTAATGGTGCTTAAACCTGATTATTGATTTCACAGTTATTTAATATGATGACACTGGCTGGTTGACTCTGGTGTGATTACCCAGATAGCAGACAGTTCTGTACCAAATATGGCTCAGTTAGGCCAACAGCAAGTGTATTGTTAACGAAATTCCACCCAACTGTTGCCAGTCACAATAAAGTTCTTCATGGTATTCAGAGTCTGGCACATATGTAATCTACCATAGGTAATGTGGGCCAAATGTGGCACGGTGTTCTGGCTGTTGGTGCAGTTTTGGCTGTGCACTGGCAGAGAGATTTGGTTGAAGTCATCACTGTCATTCCACGGCAGTGTGGGCCGAGTGTGGGCCCAGAACTGTGCCATCACTCCTTTGCTATCGGGGTCATTGGGAAAGACAGGATGACGCCGACGAGATGAGCGAAGATGGAACTAAGAAGTATTTCAAAGACTTTAACCAGATGAAAAATATGCAGGAAAAATTTGTTTTCCTCACATTTTAACCCCACTTTTTGATAGACTGGGTTGCAGCAGGTCTCAGGAGAGCACAGGGTGAAGGTGTAAGCCCCGACCTCCTTCCTCTCTCACAGACTTGTAAACTTGTATGATTCGAGCCATGCGACTCGTTTCAGCCAAAACTTGATTCATTATTCACGAGTCATGATTCAGTACAAAGTGATTCAGGTTCACAATAGCCCTCAGAGAAGGTCTTTGCCATTTTTATCGTGTTTTTCTTTATTTTTACATCTACAAGACTGTATTCTTAGTGCAAATAAATATCCATGGATTTTAAAAAGGTTAGTTTATAAGAGCCAACCGAAAGCACAACAGGAACTGAATGCTCCAAAACATAGGCTGCAGTTAGCTTAGCATCTTTGCTAGCGCTCAAGTTCATCAGTAGAGTAAGTGTTGCTTTTACTTTTCACTTTCAATCCATTACCCACTAAAAGTTTTATATTAAAAACTTTAATATAAAATAAGCTTTGTGTTAATGATTTTGGCCAACTGTAGGTTAATGTAAGTGTTTTAAACATTAACTTATTTATCATTACTTATCATAGTATCCTTTCCATATCTCCACTATGATACAGTATAGACCAAACACTCATTAGACTCCTCAGTTCATGATACATTTAACTTATGATGGATTTGTTGGAACATATGCCCATCATGAATCAGAGAGCACCTGTATAATACAACTCCATTAATGCATATAATGTCTTATACAGTGTGGATTTTCTGGAGGTTTGGAACGGATTAATTCAATTTACATTATTCATTATGGGAAAAATTAGCTTGGTACTCGTCGTTTTGGTACTCGGCAAGCCTTCTGGAACAAATTAACAACAAGGACCAGGGTACCACTGTCCCACATACAGTGGGGAAAAACGTGTTTAGTCAGTCACTGGTTGTGCAAGTTTTCCTACTTAGAAAGATGAGAGAGGTCTGTCATTTTCATCATAGGTACACTTCAACTATGAGAGACAAAATGAGAAAAAAAAAATCCGGGAACTCACATTGTAGGATTTTTAGAGTGTTTAATTGTAAATCATGGTGGAAAATAAGTATTTGGTCACCCACAAACAAGTAAATTTCTGGCTCTCACAGACCTGTAACTTCTTCTTAGAAGCTCTTCTGTCCTCCACTCGTTACCTGTATTAATGGCACCTGTCCACAGCCTCAAACACTCCAAACCCAACTATGGCCAAGATCAAAGAGCTGTCGAAGGACACCAGGAAGAAAATTGTAGACCTGCACCAGGCTGGGATGAGTGAATCTACAATAGACAAGCAGGTTGGTGTGAATAAATCAACTGTGGGAGCAATTGTAAGAACTGCGAGAACGACACACGGAGGGACCTGATGAATGACCTGCAGAGAACTGGGACCAAAGTAACAAAGGCTACCATCAGTAACACACTACGCCTAGAGGGACACAGATCCTGCAGGGCCAGGCGTGCCCCCCTGCTTAAGCCAGAACATGTCCAGGCCTGTCTGAAGTTTTGCCAGAGAGCATATGGATGATCCAGAAGAGGTTTGGGAGAATATCGTGGTATAATATCAGAACTTTTTGGTAAAAAGTCAACTCGTTGTGTTTTGGATGAGGAAGAAGAATGCTGAGTTGCATCCCAAGAACACCATACCTACTGTGAAGCATGGGGGGGGAAAACATCATGCTTTGGGGCTGTTTTTCTGCAAAGGGGACAAAATGACTGATCCGTGTTAAGGGAAGAATGAACGGGGCCATGTATCGTGAGATTTTTAAGCCAAAATCTCCTTCCCATCAGTGAGAGCATTGAAAAAATGGAACGTGGGCTGGGTCTTCCAGCATGACAATGATCCCAAACACACCACTCGGGCAATGAAGGAGTGGCTTCGGAAAAAAAGCATTTCAAAGGTCCTGGGGTGGCCTAGCCAGTCTCCAGACCTCAGCCCCATAGAAAATTTGTGGAGGGAGTTGAAAGTCCGTGTTGCCCAGCGACAACCCCAAAACATCACTGCTCTAGAGGAGATCTGCATGGAGGAATGGGCCAAAATACCAGCTACAGTTTGTGCAAACCTGGTGACAGACTTACAGGAAATGTTTGACCTCTGTCAAAGGTTATGTTACAAAGTATTAAGTTGAAGTTTTGTTATTGGCCAAATATTTATTTTCCACCATAATTTACAATTAAATTCTTTTAAAATCCTACAGTGTGATTTCCTGTATTTTTTTCTCATTTTGTCTTTCAAGTGTACCTATGATGAAAATTACAGACCTCTCTCATCTTTCCAAGTAGGAGAAGTTGCACAATCAGTGGCTGACTAAATTCTTTTTTGCCCCATTGTATGATCATAAACAGTTTACATCTCTGCTATATCCGTTGTGATTGTGTTGTGTGTTGTGATTGTCCACTGATAATTATGTAGGTTTGAAATGGAGACTGAATTGTAGCCAACGCTACAGTACATGCTAGTTTCAATACTATCAGAGTGCAAATATATTCACCACACTCTCAAATCTCACAGTAGCTTATTTCTCTTGCAAAACTAAGATAAACTGTTAACTTACCTTCTGCTGACATTTCTCTGGTGGCAAAACAAGTATTCCTGTTCTTGGTGACGCTGAGGGGTTTAAAAACTCCAGCAGCACTGCTGTATCTGATCCACTCATACCTGCCCAAGACACAATACACACCACCACCACGTCAGTGTCATTTTCAGTGGTGAGAATGATCCACCACCCATATAGTACCTGATTTTTGGGGGTCCTGATCGGGTCCTGACCATTAGAGAACAAAGTAAAGGGAACTAACAATGTATTTGTAGTGTAACAGATGGACTACAGTCTGTAATTGTAGAACTACAAAGTGCATCTGTATGGTAAGTGGAGCTGATAAAATGGCCAATGATTGTAGAAACAAGGAAGTGTACCTAATAAAGTGATCAGTGAGTGTATGTTCAGTTCAGTTAACATCCACTTCTCCTGGTGAGGGTCTCCATGTATTAACTTGTGTATTCATTGTTCAGGACAGATTTTGACACATGAAATCTGATTTCCTCAAATCAGACATACCACATTTGTATGTGGTCAGAATCTGATTTCGAGACACGCGACTCTGTCTGACCAGTCTAATCAGATTTGATGCGGTTTTTACGTCATTCCCCGTCTGGACGCTTATTGATGTCAGAGATTTACGACAATGACAACAACAATAAGATGTACATGGATGACCTTCAGCAGTGATGTATAGTACTGCAGCCTGGAGCAATGAAGATGTGTCATGTCTGTCTTTGTTGGAAGCTGGATCCGTTCAATCGATACTAAGCTAATTAACTTAAACAGAATTAACGCCATATATGAAGAAATATACCTCACATTGCATGAAGGTTTGCTTGCAAGTGTCCAGACAGTGGTGCAGCAAAATAAAACATTTAAAACAAAGCAGAAGGAAAGTAAAGAAAGTAATACAAGTTCTTAACTGCGACAGGACACTGTCCTCCCTTAAATAATAATAATCCAGCATGGAATATCCATGTTAATACCAATATCCTTATGCTTCTGCATGCAGCACAGACATGCCGTATCATTACTATAGCAACTCATCTGGCTACATCAGTGAAAGTGAATACATTTCAAACAGACAAATCAGATTTGGTTTCTTGTAATTTGCAGTGCGGACACTTGGATTTGAGAATGAAATCAGGTACGATGCGTACCCCAAAATATGATCCAAAGAAACCAGGATTTATAAAGAAATACTTAGCGAGAAAACGGGCATAAATTTACTCCAGCTTTGACCCATGCGTACAGCCATGAGAACATTTGGGAGAGAGTGGGATTTGGCATCCTGGGATTTGACACCCTGTGGTAAAATAGAGAATTGCAGCTAAATGCGCAAAGCATTCTTAAGCGTATCAGTTCATACCAAATTAAGCTCCATTATGGCCACTAAGTCAAAAAATCATTCATCCATTCATCAATACCAGTTCATATGTATTTTCATTAATTGCTATAAGTAAGTGACATTAATTAGGTCTGACCATTTGTATTGTTACTTCTGTGTGAGGACGTGATATGTCAATTGAGAATAACTGGACTCCAACGCAAAGGTGCCATTTCCACAAGTTGGCTCTTACCGCTGAGCATCCAAAGCTGCTGGTAATACTTTCATGAATTAACCCTAGCATATTAGAGCAATATTTAATTTGTTTTTATCATGGAAAACCACATGTATGTCACCCTACTGCAAAACATTTTGATTTAGACAATCAGCAAAACATGCCCCCTTGACCAAAGTAAAAAAAAAGTCCACTAGATGCCATTCAGGTACTTCACGTGTTGTTTACCATAATCACACTTGGCAAACCTCACAGATAGCAAACACACTGCTGTTTCTTTGAGCGGATATTAGTCTCCCAGTGTCCACCAAACATTTTTCCAGCAATCTCAGTCCATAACACATACAGAAAGAGAGAGAGCTCTCCATTACAGGCATAATGTAATCTTCTAAGTGACATTAAGCCCTGAAATGGAAGCCCTAATCAGTTGGACTTGGTTCTAAGAATGCTCCTCCCTGGCTGTCCTCCTTCCTTAGCCTGCCCTCTATCACCTTGGTCATTTTAAACATCTAAATCATTAAAAGCATATGTGTACAGTAATAAATAGCTAAGTATTTATTGTCCAAACAATAAAAATGACTTAGGAACATTCCAGTATCTAAGCATCAGTTTGCATCATAATAACTTTATATATATATATACCATATAACTCCATACCAGCAGTGTAAACCAACTTTGACATGAAAACATAAAACATGGAACTCAGTCTTTGTTTCGACCACTATACCAGGATTTTGTTTTTAGCAGGGTAGGACATTGATGCTAAATGCCTATAATCGTACTGCTTCTCACCTGAAGTAACAGAACAATGATCTTTTAATTTCCCAAAATCTGCCTGGATCCTTGTCATTTCTTTTCACTGTTTACTAAATTTACCTGCTTTATAACTGAGATCTGTTTGCTTTAGCCTTTCAGCGATAACCTACTGATGTTATGAATGTACCATTCAAAGATCTACTTCTCTCAGAAACTTCATACATGTTAAATCTTGTCATGAAAACACCATTGCTGGTAAGGCACATGTAGCACTGGGTAGCACTGGGTAGCACTGGGTAGCAGAGACTTACAAACGAGACGCAATTAAGAGTTGTAACAGCAGAAACACAAGTAACATGATTTGAACTTATGTAAGACGCTACAGGTTCAGAAGATGATCTTGAGAAGATTATTTCTCAGATTTTGGGTAAATTCCCTCAATTCCTGCTTCAAATCTTCTTTTTACTAATACAATTAAACATTGACTCTGTGTTTTTTTCACTCAAGACCACAGGCGTGTGTATAGCTGTGATCTAAAATGAGCAAATTAGCAAAAAATTAGCGCATGTCCTTTTCCTCAGTAATGATGACAAAAGTCCAAATGTTTTATGTTTGTTAGATCTCATCGGCCTGTTCAGTATTATTTACGTTTCTTTTTTCTCCTATATTTAGTTTCAAAATTTTAATTTCTAGATTAGAATTCATGAAACACTACAGGTACATGTTCATTTTTATCTCGATTTAGAACGAAGGGGGATAGTTGGAGGTATAGACAGGGCACATAGCCACTCCCTCATTCACACTGGGACACTTTAGAAATGCCAATTGACCTAACACATGCCTTTGAGATGTGGGAAGAAACCAGAGTACCCAGCAGAATCCCATGAAGACTTGGTGGGCATGCAAACTAGAGACAGCAGTGGCAGGTCTAGGACTGAAATATTTATTTGGTCCTGTTTTAGGCCCGGAAGCTCTCCCAAAATGTATTGGGAACAGACAAAAGCATGCCCTGTACAGGGTAGCAGTCCGTACCAGGGCTGGGTATGGGTTGTTATTGCTCAACTGCTCTTCTTTACTTTACCTGTTGTGCCTGTGTGATGCCTGACCTGGTCGGGGGGCACTGCCGGGGACTGGAATCCGGGTCTCGCGGTGATGGGTTAGTGAGTATCCACTCTGCTACCCGAGTGCCAACTGGTTAGGAAGAACTGATAAATATGGGAAATGAAAATATGAAGTGTTCTGCTATTCATAGGGTTTCTTTGATGAACGAATGATAAAATATTATTGCAGCACTCTCTCCAGGTTGCCTTCACATTAAAATGAATCTCATAATATCATTACAAGACTTCAATGACCTCTAATACACATATATCTTCGAATTGAAAAATATAATATGTGGATCATCAACAATGATCCCAATAAATCCTGCATGCACTCTGATGTACAGCAGAGGTTTTACTATAACAAAAGAGAGTGAGATAATGGAAAAGATAGTCTGCATTATATGCTCTAGATGCTCAGTGATGTCTAAGCCATGAGCTCATCTCCTATTTCAGTGGTATTCTCTCATGCTGCCTCACAAGTCTCTCACACACCCACACATGGAAAGTGTGCTAGCAAGCTACTTCGTGAGGAAGAGGAGAGGCTGTGTGGGCGTATGTGCTGGACTTGAACCGAATTGATTGTTTATTTTATTTAATTAGCTTTCTGTGTTTGCCAACTACTCATGATGATTCAGATGTGGCTTTCTGAATTAAGAGTGTTCACTTGCAAAAACATGTTTTTTGCTGGTCCAAGCACATTTATCTGATTAATGCTGGGAAACACCCATGGTCTTGCGAGATGACCAATAAACGCTTTATAAATAACTGGCTGACCAGAAGAAACTTGTTGGTAAATCTGCCACCATACCAACATGCCATGCTCCTATCCATCCTATCCACCATACCAACATCCCATGCTCCTTACCATCATATCCAATATACAAGCATCCCATGCTCCTAACCATCATACCCACAGTACCAACATCCCAAGTTCCTAACCTTCCGATCCACCTTACCAACATCCCATGCTCCTGACCATCATACCCAATATACCAGCATCCCATGCTCCTGACTGTCCTACCAGTGAAACAACATCCCAAACTACTAACCATCTTATCCACCATACCAACATCCCATGCTCCTGACCATCATACCCAATATACCAGCATCCCATGCTCCTGACTGTTCTACCCATCGTAACAACATCCCATGCTCATAACCACCCTACCCACCGTAACAACATCCCATGCTCCTAACCATCCTATCCACCATACCAACATCCCATGCTCCTGACTGTCCTTCCCACCATACCAGCATCCCATTATCCTGACCATCATACCCACCATGCCAGCATCCCATGCTCCTGACTGTTCTACCCATCGTAACAACATCCCATGCTCCTGGTTGTCCTTCCCCCATACCAGCATCCCATGCTCCTGTCCATCATACCCACCATGCCAGCATACCATGCTCCTGACTGTTCTACCAACCATACCAGCATCCCATGTTTGTGCCCATCCAATTAACCAATCCATACCAATTTACCACCATCGCACGCTCCTTACCAAAATACCCAACTTAACAATGTCCCATGCTCTTGAACAACATACCCACCTTATCAGCATCCAGTGCTTTTGCCCGACCATCATACCCATTCTACCAGCATCCCATACTCTTGACCGTCCTACCCAAAGTATCAGCATGCCAAGCTTCTAACCATCATACTCGCCATACCAACATCCCATGCTCCTAACCATCATACCCACCATACCAACATTCCATGCTCCTGAGTGACAACCCTACCCACATTACAAGAATCTCAAGCTGGTGACCATCGTAGCTAACATACCGGCGGACCGTGCACCTGACCATCATACTCAGTTTGGTCTGGTTTGATAGTTCTACAGAGGATATTGACGGGGTCTGGGTCAATATGGTTCCATCAAGGTCTGCTTGATAGTTGGAGGCGGCTTTTTTACACTTACAGGCTGATTCTAGCTCTTCAGGTGGGATTGGTTTGGTTTGGTTTGATAGTTTTTGATTGTCTTTTGACACTCATAGACTGGTTCTAGATTGTCATGTTGGTTTGGTTTGATAGTTCTTTTGACGCTTATAGTCTGGTTCTACCTCTTTGGGTTGGTTTGGTTTGATAGTTCTTGAGTGTCTAATAGGCTAGTTCTAGCAGGTTGTGTTAGTCTGGTTTGAAGGTTTGGTAAGGGGTTTTGGTCAGTCTGATCTGGTTTTATCATTTAAGCGGTTTTCTTACACTTAAAGGCAGGTTTCAGGTAAATTTAGTCTGATTTGATAGTTTCAGAAATGATTTTGACATTTGTAGACTAGTTCTGTCTGGTTTTGTTGGTGTGGTTTGAAAAATTAGAGCTGTGTTTGAAGCCTATAGGCTCTTCTAGCTGGTCAGCTCTGGTTTGCTATAGAACTATTTCATAACAAAGTGTTTGTATAACAGTCTTTTATCTGTGGTTGTTTATGCTATGATATTGCTTACAGAGTGTACACAATGTGCATTGGATGTACTGCATTATGGTTACAGACGTAGGTTGTGTATTGTGTCCATTGTGAAATCCAGTTAAGAATTAAGTTGTTTTAGCTGTCATGCATAGATAGTCGTTAGGAGTGTTCTTTGCCCACAACAAATTACAGATAGTATTTATAAAATCATGTGTATTTCTGCCTCACATTTGTAGATTTGTTTAAGTTTTTGCTGTTTTCTTGAGGAAATTGCATCAGATTGCAAACTCCTCTAGGTAAGTTTGTCACTTGAATTCTAAAGGTATGTTGATTTGATTCCCTCAAGCCTCCAAATCTTGTCGGAGATAATAAAGTGATGAAAGAGCCCTAGGGCATTCGGAGGTGCATTAAAGACGTGATGAAATGTTGCCTATTGCTGCACTTTTCCCTCATGAGTAAAATGGTACACACCACCTCAGGATATCCAGATTCAAAACGATCTAAACAGCTAAACAGGCAGAGAGATAGTTGTTTGAGTTTTGTTTCAGGACTCTATCCTGTCTTGGTGGTTTTAAGCTGTAACTGGTATGATATGATATTCTCTTCCGAGTTCGTCAGGAATTCGACAGCACACCAAAGTATACGGGCCAGCTTCCTCTTCGTAATGTTACGTTTGGTAACCAGAAGGGGGCAATGTTGTAGTATTTTTAATTATTTATTTTTCTGTGGCGTTGGCCTCTAAACGGTACAGAAGACTGACAAAGTCATTGAAACGCTAATTACAATTACAAATGCAACTACAGATGTGATGTTAGGTTGATTACCAAACATTTCGACAACACTTTGTGTGTTTTCTATGAGATATATCTGTTTTGTGTTGGCATAGAAATGAGTACACAGCAGCATATTCTTCAGCTCATTTGATATGGGTCCATCGGAGGACCTGGTAAGTGCACCACCCAGCCTTCAATGCAAGCCCAGCCGTGTTTGAAAACAAGTTTCATTATCTGAATTGCCACCACCTGGCTCTTACCTCAGAGTCATAGGACCTGCTCTCATTGTATCTGTCTATCTTTATTCATCTCTCTGTGCCCTTTCCACCAGCACATTGCAGGTGCTGGTTGCTGAGTTTGGATATGTACTAGGCTCTCCTCAGCAATAGAGCTCCAATGTGATGGGTCTGGAACCAAAAAACTGGTTCAGAGCTGGGGAGCAGCAACATTTACATAGCCCCAGTCACACTTAAAACCTAGGTAATTACTTGGCCACCTTTATTAGTGCACTGTTATTAACTCAGATGTGACCCTTTTCACATTAAAGACCCCTTATAAAGGTGTAAAATATAACAATTCCACAAACAATGGAGTTCCTATAGTTTGTTTTCACTTACTTTTGCTTATTCGTTGGGTCCTATTGTACTTGTTTTGTTTTAGTCAGAAATGATTCCTCATTACAGACTGTGTGAATCATATAAGTATTTTGTTGTTGTACATAGATTATGATAGATTAGGCCTTTACAGAAACAATGGGTTTGGTGAGATTACAGTGTTTCTTACATAAAAAGATGTGTAGAAGTAATACCAGGTTATATAGAGTGGGGGCCAAAAGTCTGATACCACTAGTGAAAGTGCTTGTTTGGATCTTCTTGAAAAAGGATTCATAATCCAGCAGGGTAATGACCGAAAACACACAACAACTACTTGAAGACCGAAGGAGATCAAAGAGTGCTGGCTGTGATGGACTTTCCTTCACAGTCACCTGTCCTAAACTTTGTCAAGTATTTATGGGGGCACTTGAAGACAGAGAAACCAAGGCATTCAGTAATATCACAAGATGGTCTTTGGAATATTGTGAAATCATGGTGGGATAACATGGATTACTGGATTTTGTACAGACTTGATAGGGGTCCATGCCAGCTCGAGTGCACACTGTCATTGCAGCAAAAGGTTGTAGATAGTAATAAATTCTAAAATTTATCAAAGATTTTTCAAAAATTCTACTTTTCCCTGCTGGATTGGGACCGTCTCCAGCTATGTTTTTACTCGGAGATTACTCAGTTCTCAAAATAAAGTTTTGCGAAAGGAAAGTAACAATGGCTGGTAGTACTGCATGTGTTGTGTAAGGAAACAATAAAAATATACAGTGGTACCTCGGAACTCATTGTTATATATATATATATCTGAATGAATGAAATATTCTCATTGAATACTAAGTTCTGTACAAAGTTGAATGTGCTGACAACAAAATCACACAAAAATCATCAATGGAAATCAAATTTATTAACCAATGGAGGCCTGGATTTGGAGTCTCACACACACAATTAAAGTGGACAAACACACTACAGGCTGATCCAACTTTGATGTAATGTCCTTAAAACAAGCCAAAATGAGGCTCAGTATTGTGTGTGGCCTCCATGTACCTGTATGACCTCTCTACAACGCCTGGGCATGCTCCTGATGAGGTGGCGGATGGTCTCCTGAGGGATCTCCTCCCAGACCTGGACTAAAGCATCCGCCAACTCCTGGATAGTCTGTGGTGCAACGTGACGTTGGTGGATGGAGCGAGACATGATGTCCCAGATGTGCTCAATCGGATTCAGGTCTGAGGAACAGGCAGGCCAGTTCATAGCTTCAATGCCTTCATCTTGCAGGAACTGCTGACACACTCCAGCCACATGAGGTCTAGCATTGTCCTGCATTAGGAGGAACCCAGGGCCAACCGCACCAGCATATGGTCTCACAAGGGGTCTGAGGAT